>JAUZND010000282.1:0-14261 GCA_034780555.1 Coelogynopora nodosa | reverse complement strand
TCGATATTCTTCTGTCGATTGACACTCCTCATTGGTTACTTTTCTAGCCGTGTATTTCTAGCATTTTATAACAGCGCAGCAGTAAGAGTGTATTTACAAGAAGGATTCCGGCTATAGAACAATGCGTAGTACTGATCTCTGGTGCTTAAAAATGGTATGCATCTGCTTACAGTAATGACAGGCAATGCCCGTTTGCTGGAGGTGGTCAAACAGGCATTGCCCGTCTGCCGGGCGCAAAGGGTTAAATAATTTTTTTAATAACTTACTATAAAAGGATACTGTCATTTAAGTAAAGCCTCTGAGTCTTGAATAATATGAAGAACAAAACTTATTTATTAAGAAAATAGTAGGTTGTTTTACTTTTGTATGAAACAAATATGTTTGACAGTTATACCTAGACAACTTGATCACATATAAAGATGTGTTATGAACCATTGGAAAGCACTTCATGAACAACTATATACTTGTCTTATTTGTATTTTTTAAGATTTTTTATACATACTACAGATTCTGTTTACAATTCACATTAGTTAGTGTTTTGATATTAGTCAAAATATTATATATTGTTGTTATAAGCCAACAAATTTAAAATTGATTTGTGATCCAATTACCTGCTATGTCTAATTAGCCAAAGTATGTATAATATTATGTCTATTTATAAATTCTAGAACATTTGATAATAAATCATTTTTTAAATAACTAAAATATGTTTAATAGTTAGAAATTGTAAAATATTTTTTATTTTCTTAAAAAAATAATAATAAAACATATAAACAACTATTGGGAGTAACATTTTTAATTAAAATGATTAATGTCTGTAAAAAATAAAATATATTTATTTATTAAATATGTATTAAATTGTGATCATGAATTTGTATCAATAAGTGTTTTCATTCATTCACTGTACTATATATTGTTTACTATTGATTGCTTAGAATAAATTTTATTTAAATACCCATATGTATTGTGTTTAATTTTTACCTAAATTAGCAAAATTAGAATGTTATTTATTGTACATACTTAATGGTTAATATCTGTGTAAAGAACTAGAGTTACTACATGCAATTTTGATTGTTATATGAATATATTATTGTCTTAAGAAGTATACAAGTACCAGTTGGTATTGGTCTGTTCTTATTGTACTTTTTAATAGATTTTTATTATTTTGTCTTTGTTAGATATTGATATGGATACTCTGTTAATTAATTATTACATTTGTCTCTGTTGCCACATAACCAATAATTTAATATTTTGAGCTGTTTTTAACAATTTAACAATATTGTTGAATAATTTAGTTATATGACTCTGCTTAGTCATGGAATTTTAAATATATAATTAAATATCTTGATGAGATCTGCCACACTAAGGTAAAATATTGTATTTGAATTTTTGTCAAAATTGAGTTCAGTGTTGATAATACATCTTTATACTTTAATATATAACTTTTTTAAATGTATAAAATAGATTTTGGCCATATTATGCTATTTATAAGCATTTTTATCTTGTCACATGTATCTTGACCAATACTATAGAAAGTTTAACACAAAAACCTTTTTTCTAGAAATTTTGAAATATGCAGATACAATGTTTTACCCTATCATTGCAGAAATACTTGCTTAATATCAATTATATTGTCACAATGTCCTGTCTAGATCAATAGTAAATATAATCAATAATTAATCAATAGTAAATATATAAAAATATACAGAAATGATTAACTGTATAAATTTAGTTTAATTATTGCTCATAATACCATTTATACTATTGAAAATGAAAACAGTGACAGCATACATGTGATTATTGGTAAAAATATTGATCTTTTAAATAGTATACATAACAATGCTCAATGATGATTATCAACCATTAAATCAAAAATATATATATTTTCTTAACAACAAGATTATGTAATCGATTTACCATTTCCAGTAAGTCATTTAAAAACAAAATTTTCAATTTCAAAATTATAATGATATTTGTGACAACATCAAACAATTCCAGCCACCTGGAATCATCTCATCAATAAATGGTTATTTCCTTTTATGAGTAGGTAATTTGTACAATTAATATTACCTACCATATTTGTAGGTAAATCAATATTGTTTGATTTTAATTTTGTACAATGCAATTATTCCAAACATCTTGTGGAAAATAAAAGAATTGGTGAACATTGATTAAAACATCTTGAAAATACATAATTCAGTAAATTGTAAACATAATTTTGTGCAAGAGTCGAGCCTAACATTTGCATATCCAAGGCATTATTTCTATAACATATTTTCAAATAGAAGATATGCTGGCCTATCATGTCCTAAAAAATAATATTCTGTTGGTTGAGCTTTTCGATTGTAGATAAGGTTAACGAGATAAGTGTAGATAATGAGCAGCAAGACTCGATCAGGACTATTTATGTTAAAGACATCACTTACAAATTTGAATAATGTTAATTGAAATTTGGTTAAAAATTGAATAATTACTAAAATGATTACATAGGCAATCATATGATTTCAATCAATGTAGATATAATCCAACTATTAGGATTTGTCTACAATGTTATTTCGAACATTTTATATCGGCGTATATCCACTGCCTCCTCCAGATGTTATATATTTAGAGGACCTTACTTTAACAAACAGTTCTCGAAGCATTTAAAAGATATAGATTAAAAAAGTTTACTAAAAATATTGATAGACTCACCTTTAGCCGAAATTGGTATTAGTTAGGTTCCCTGTAAGTTACTCAGCATGAACTGTTTGTCTAATTCCTTCCCTTCACGACCAGTTATTGTTTGATATTACACAGTCACTGTCTTTCTAGTTCTGTTGGTTGTTTTCGTGTGGATAACAGCTGGTTTTATTGCCAGCGCTGCCTTTTTTTAATATATACTGTCTATATTCAGAGAATAATTGTAATCGATAAAAGCAATTCTTCTCCCATTATATAAATGCTTAATAACACGACACCCACCAAATCTCACTTATAAGTATCCAAGTTTTGTTATGCGTAACATGCCCTCTACTAAAAGTATTCAACTGAGATCGGCGCCCTTTATGGTAGGTCGGTAGTCCATCGACAGCGTATTCCCCTCTCCCCTCTCTATCTTGACCACTTGTATCCCACTATTTCAGGCGAAAACTGAAGAGATGTCCCGCGTAAGCAGTCATAGAAGCGGCTACTCCCTGGAGCGCATAGTTCAGGAGATTGAAGCCACTGCCGATCGTGATAAGCAGTCGTCTTCACAACAAACTGATGGCAACAACGATCTCGCATTCCGGCCGGGAATTGTCCACTTACTCAAGAACAGATTTACACAGCTCTCCTACAGCGAGAATCCCAGTGTCATCTCAAGTATTGCCTCATCGCGACCGGTTTCCTGTTCCGCCTCACCAGCCATTACTCGTAAAACCACAAAATCGAAAGAGTTCACTAACAGACTTCCAGCCTCTAGTCTCTCGGTGTCTTCCTCGGATCTGCCTCAGTTATCGAAATCATTTTTAAGACAAAACGGCGACTTATCGACCTCTGAACGTAATCTGCCGCTCTCGTCCTCTTCCTCAACCCTCTGGGAATCGTCGAAGGGACTTGCAGAGGACGACAGCAAGCTTCCCGCTTTCTCGTTCTCTGGAAGCCAGTCGCTGAGGAATGCGTCTTCGGAGAGTTTTCTTAATCGTGTTGGAGTCTTTGAAGCCCGTTGTAATGATATCAACGACTTACCTATCAAAAACATTGTGGCATCTACTCGCAGTATGTTCGAGAATATCACTAACTGCTCCGTCAGCTTACACCGACCTCCGGTGACTCGTAAGAGAGATTTTATCGCAAAACACGGTGGCAGTGTACCATCGATTCCGACAACTCTAGCGAACTCCTTCACCTCCTCCTCGACTATTCAGTTCACCAAACCTTCCGTGGTATCTCCCCCAGTAGAGCACAGCAGAACAGTGCAGGTGATTCATGCTCAGTCGAGTCCCGAACCGTCGCCTGAAGTTCCCATACGAAAGTTCCGTTCTGTCAACCACAACAACAACTACATCCAACAACACCAACCAGTTCCCTCCGTACGACAGTCATTCCCGCCTCCACAACCTGTGCGTAGAACAGCGCCTGCTGTGGTGGAGGTGAAGCCCTATACTCCCGACGTTATTCTAAATGAGAGTGTTCCGCTATCGTCGCCCTCTGACTTCTTCCCCTACAAGCCACCCGCAGTAATCACGGACGAGTTACCGCCACCGCGCAAACCAAAGTCGTTCATTGAGGAGGGTAGGCGAGCTGTTCATAAATCGCAGCCGTCTCACGGCAAATCCTGGATTTTCACAACCGACAGGAACTTCAAGAAGTTCGGCAGTTCAGTTCCCATGCTGGTCCGTTCATCGCTTGACACCTCCTCGTCTCAGGGGTTGTTGCTGTATCCGGCGAACAACACGATGTCGCGAGAGATGGCGGCTCAACGCACCTTCTGGGACAGCTATAGAGAGGACCAGCTGCCCAGTCCGCTACTGATCACGCTGGACGCCGATTTGGTGGCTGAGGCGCGACGGCTGGTGGCGACGCGAGAGTCGAGTGAAGGAGTCGACTTGGACTCGGACAGTTTTGACGGGAGTAGCCTCGAGGATGATGATACTCTGGAGGAGAGAGAGGACTGCAACCTGAAGTCCAGTTTGAGGAATCCCTTCAGGAGTAAATTAAAGGTAGCTTTGTGTTGTGACAAATACGAGTCAATATGTTGAATGACTCGAACAGTTATGAAAAATATAGTTTTAGAATGAAACTACTTTTGACGCTGAATCAAAAGTGAATTTTTGTATCCTTTTTTTGCGAATCATTTAAACCGGTTTTAAATTAATTATTTGTAGGCAATACTTATCATTTATATATATGGTAACAACCAATTAACGTACTGTTTTTAGTAGTTACTAAGTTGTATTTTTAACAATTATGGTTTTTAATTAATACACATGAGTATTTTCTTATGCCACAATCTAACATAACGCTAGTCTTCCACATTCATTTGATTTTTTTAAAGTGTGGATCAGATTATTCTGTGAGTGCCCGAGTAGTTTAGGCAGTTCTGAAAGATTTATAGATACAAATGTGTACTACATCTGAATAGGTTTCTTGAGTGTTGACGGTTATTAAATAAAAAAATTGATAATTATTTAATTAGATTATTGACAATTAAATGATTTCACCCAAATATTTTTTATAGAATTGCAATGAGTGAAATAATTGCATGGTAAAGGTTAAATATTGTGTCAGTTGTGAAATAATTAAAAACGGCGTTGAAATTATTATGGTATGCTTTGTGTAATAAATGTAGACATATAAAAATTAGATTCTATTGTATTTAACAGTTGAAAAATTCGTTGAAAGTAGATGGTGAATACTCAATATAAAAGTACAGCTGATAATAATGTCTAATTTATCGATTATCAGTGAGTGAAATAAACTCCGGTTAATCTGGATTTTTTGTTTTTATAACTTTCTTCTTTGTAATAATGAGCGTATACTGGTAGTAATTTACTTTTGATATTAGGCACACATGCGAACATGATTATGATACCTCAAACAATACTCATTTTGTGCATATAAACAGCAATAATTAATTATCTTACTTGTTTTTTTATACAATCATGCTTAAGAAAAAATATCGGTCCTTCATTTGAAAATTACTTTTTCAATACTCGGAAATTTGTCATTACTCTATCGCCTCAAATGTTTGGGAAATATATATACATTATATTGTATTTCCACGATTAGCCCGTATTTTGGGATTCAATTTTCAATGCTATTTGGTTTGTCACCTCTTCTATTGGGTTGTGGCTGTTCCACATGAAAGGGAAGAATAACGTTACTCTCTATTTCATGCAATTAAACAACAAACAGCTTCAATCAGATAAAACAAATGTACGATATAATTTCCCCCTCTCTCTTCTTCCTTTACCCCATTTTTCCACCTCATGTCTTTCTATAAAATCCTTCTCATTTACGTAGAAGACACTCTGTATTCATATCTGATCCCCCCTCCCCCCAGCTCCAACTCCAATTCGCCCCATCCAACCAGCTAGAGACACTGCACACCTACCCGAGCGAGGCCTCTCTTCTCTCCCCCATCAACCACCGCCACCACCGCCATCATCCCCCCCTCGATGTCTGGGCCTCTTCCGACCTGCACGACACCAGTATCAGCCCGCTGGATTCGCCGCCCCCTCCCTCAGACATGGAGGCGGATAGTCTGGACGGATCGGAGGACGAGGCGACTGACTTTGAGGACTCCCTTTCTGCTGGTGTGGCTAGAGGTAACACTATTGCGTGTAATATCGTATCGACTCTTTGTTGTTTTGCGATGAGTAAAGTAGGTTTATGAATGAATTTGTTACGCTTCTATAAAATATTGTGACATTATTTACTATCTAGTTTCGGTATTTGAATGAGTAAACCATAATTGTACCGATCTTTTGTAGCATCAGCTAACACCGTGTGATTTTATACTTTTGGAGATCATCTCAGTATTAAATGATAGTTATGAGCCGAGAGAGAACAATGAAATGCAGAGTTGACCCTTGACGATGCTAAATGGTGTTTCAATATTAATCAGCGATGACAGATCTGGTCAATATAACATCGATTTTATGTTTCTAATGAGACAAACTCAGTTAATTATCTAAATGTACGACGCAGCGTGATATTCGTGTGGAGTTGAATGTGTCAGTGATTAGATTGCGCAATCATCATATTGGACTATTTATTGATTGCGCAATCATCATATTTGACTATTTTACATCACAACATGAATCAATTAATATATTATGAATTAATTAAACACCTATTGCAACGTTAAGTGAAATGAACTACTATTTATGGAAGTTTGATGTTTAATTAAAATGTCACCGCTACGTTTAATACAAGCTTACTTTATACGAGCTATTTCGGTGAGTATTATGTCAAGATTAGAGAAAGAAATAATTCTACTTAGTTTGCAGAAGTAGCCTTCTTTCCTATTCAGGTTAAAAATGCGCGTTATAGCACGTCATTCCCATTTGATAACGTTCTCTCTTAATTGTGTTCGTTTATCGATCTTATTAGAGAATGTCAGATTTCCGTAGTTAAGTTATTATCATCACAAAGTTAGACAATATACCTAACTAACGTAAAACATCTAGATGAGCGGTCATTAAGAAAATTGCACTATTTACCATACAAATCAATATTATACACAATATAAATAATGATCATTTATATGCGGTTTCTGTTTTTACGTATTGTCCACTCTTTAATATACAATAAAAAAATGAGCTTATAAATATATTTTCGATAAACAAAAATTATTAATACATGAATGCTTTAGGAATTTAAAATGACAATGTATTCCTTTTAGGCTCGAAATATTGGTATCTGGTTATCTAAGTGTATGAGTAAATACTTAATCTTTAGCTCTATGGTCATATTGATCTTTAGCTCTATGGTCATATTGATCTTTAGCTCTATGGTTATATTGATCTTTAGCTCTATGGTTATATTAATCTTTAGCTCTATGGTTATATTGATCTTTAGCTCTATGGTTATATTGATCTTTAGCTCTATGGTTATATTGATCTTTAGCTCTATGGTTATATTGATCTGACCTTCCTTTACACGATCTTAATTAAAGTAGAAGTCTATTATAGTGAGTAAATTATGGAGTGTATCTTGTCAAAAGTGACACTCCTACCGTTGGTATCAGAGCATATGGGAGGTTTGGTTGGTTCCGATGCGATGCATAGACACTCTCATGAACATGGTAGTCATCACCGCTTGAGATTACCTCCTCAGACTTCACCATTGCAGTATATTGTAGACCTGATATATACCTGGTTCCTTCCAGTAACACCGGGCGGGAAGTACATGTAAAGCGGCCGTGTGGTAGAAAATGATCCAATCCATGATTCATTTGATACACTAACGTCTATGCCAACTAGAAGATACCGGGTTTCTTCTATTTATAAGAACATTAATTCTAATTCACGTTCACTAACTTATAGAATTGGTTCTTTTCTTAAGTTAACAATGATGCGAGTGAGACTCGTTCGACGTAGTATCGATTTAACTTAAACCATGTTTCATGATTCTGAGTGTGTCCTGTCCCATCTTGTGTCCACATAACGTGCTCTTTATTTAAAAATTTAATTACAATTCATTCGACTTTTCTTTTCTGCATTGCATTTGCTGTCCTCATTTCTATCCAGCAAAGAAAAGATGCTGCTAGTAACAGATTTGAAAAGTCTTTTTTCAATTCATTCAATTTGTACCGTGTCCTGAACAGCCAAGTCAGTCACTCGTAATGCAGAACAACAGTTCTTGCTAGAAAGTGTTAATTGAGCTCATAAAGGAACTGTAATTTTGCTAATTTGTGGTAATCATCACAGACTGTTATAGGTTCCCCTGTTAATGATGTGGCTTTCGTCGACTCGAGTTTGACTCTAGCTATTATACTATACGGCTGTAAAATGTCGCTTTCTCGCAGTTTGTTGTTTCTCACGTTTTTATAGAGAGAGCTAAATGCGCCGTCACATTTTGTCGGATTACCTTGGTTACAAGACGTGGCAACCAGAGTTGCATTAATTCACTGATTTAGTAAACACGCCACGTTGTGAAAAAGAAAATAGTTGGAGTCGGTCGGTGTTTTGTGATCCAAATAATTGAGTGAAGTTTGACATCAGATGTTGTGCAGACATAGTACATAATTCGAACAGAACAGACCTAATACTAATTATGTTAAAGGGGTTACGGTTCCCAACGAGCGGTACATTATATAATTATAGTAAAACAAGTCTAGTGTTAGACGCTTAAAACTCGATAGATACAGTATTGAACACTATTTTCAAAGTTTACAGATTATTTGTTTTACAATATTAAATACCTCCTAAATTATGTGTTGCCATTGGCAAAAATTGTCTTCGTAAGTGTATACTGAGTGTGTTAATGTAACATTCTGAATTTCAATTGTTTTTCTTCTAATAACTGATGATACTGAAATCTTTCCTGACTGTTATTGAAAGTACTTTCAACAGTCATGCATGATAAATTGTATAATATTATGATTTATGGACCTACAAGTACAACAACACCCATGTCCACGTGTGTTATAAACCTCAGCTTTGCCTGGTAGCATTGAATCATTCAGCAGCATTGAAGAATAATGCTGGCGTTAATTGACCCATATATTGTCTGTGCGATACACGCGTATTGCTTCTTCATATTAGTGTGAATCAAATGATGACGAAGCCTCCCTTCTCTGCACGTCTTGTTGCAACCTGTATCCGATGCATAGAACTAGAACGGGGGGTTCAATGTGGTTCTACGAGGTGGTGTTATATTGTTCTCTTCAAGTTAGCAGAGAGGGCCTACTCTTCTACTACATACTGCTTGTGACGTCTGACCTCATTCAGGACAACTCTGTACTGCATGAAGAATCTAGCTCCATTTAAAATGTTAACCGATTTTTTTAAATATTCATCGATTTTAATTTTCATCATACCTACAAATATTTAAATTTCTGAGTAATAATAATCTAGGTTATAATATTAATATTGATCTGAATATCTTTATAAATCATAACTCTCTCTTAGTTTTTTTCTTTTCATGATTTAAGTGAGTTGAATCAATGAACTTATGCGGTTGAAGCTCTGTCGGCATATTCGTTCAAAATTAATAGATTTTGAATTATTGTTAGTTGCCCGCAGTAATATATGCACTGGTAGCTTTGTAAAGTATTTCTATCTTCCATCACAGTTGGAAATAATTAAATCAATCTTATTGATTTTATTAATTGTATATTGTTGATCTTGTAAGAAGCTGTGATGTTTTTTGGATTATTTACAATCAAATTAAGTCCCTAGATTTAATACTACACTTAGTTTTAGAACGAATGAGTAGGTGCAAATGTGGGCAAATGCAAATATGACTAATTCAATGAATTTCTTCTTCCAATGACAAATGTTTCTATTTAATAAATTAACATTTATTTCGCTTATGCATTATCACCCGCTTTTAGGATTTCTATCTGTTGATGTTTTGAACAGTCGATTCTTGTGTTTAATAAAAGTCGAAAGGCACAAAACACAACATGCAACACATTGTTCAAGAGAATTCAATTAGTGAACATTTTAACACACAACAACTTACAGTACCCCCTCTAGTATATAATCTTACTTGATCAACAACTGAGCAGCCAAATCAACTGGTAGCAACACATGTCTCTCTCTCTCTCTCTCTCTCTCTCTAACATAATATGATATATTAGCCTACTCTATAGTATATGGTAGGTAACCACTCCTAGCTAATCTATAGAACACTCGGCGAATGAAGATCCCATTGATTAATCTGGCGTCGTCCCTGCATTGTTATTATAGGCATTGTTGTTATAGTATTAACTTTGATATTGTGTATTACAATTATGGGCGTTTACCAAGTTAGATCTGGAATTCTGTGTCATTGTAACTTATCCATTATTCATCCGTTTATGTCCCTCTATTCTAGAAGTAGGTAATGCTAATGCCATTTCTCCTCACCTCACGTAGCCTAACCTTCCTTCACGACCGTTAACAATGCATTCTTGGGAGGAAATGGTTTTTTCTTACAACTGCCCACAAAATGGATCATTTAATGAATTATAGGCCAGGGAAGCAGGAATAACGTTTTATTGATCACACTATTTACAGCAATATTGTATGCAAGCAAGTTGTTTAGTAGCCTATTACTTGACTTTTATCCCAATTTGGGAGATCTAAGTACTTTATTTTTTAGTAATAAACATGAGTTATAGTGAATCTTTAAAATATATCTCAAAGCATGGGATTTGATTTTATAAAATATCACGTGTATTTACAAACAAAATCATTACAAATTTCCTATAATATGTTATGACTATATTTATTTTACCTCAATTGAATGCTATGCTATACATGTTTATAAATTCCTATTTACGTCATGCACAAGATAATAAGTTAGCCATATTCTGCCGTGTCGTGTAGATATATAAGTGGATTGCTGAAAAAGACATGGAAATGTTGAGGTGTTCTTTCTCCATTATTACTATGTCTATCAATAGTAAACACACAAACAGGCGCAGATATCGAGAGAACGTTTGGTTGTTGTTAGCGACAGCGATGGAGCAAACACAGCGCTGGTATTATTATATATTAAAAGTTACCTTAATATGGGGTTGTCTGGCATAGGATATGTAGTTTATTAAAATACCTATTACGATGCTTTTTCACTCAATTGAATAGGACCACATCTTAGAGGTACTGTAAATAATATACTACAATTTGAACAAATTTTGTTTTTCTGATTCTCTTAAAATCCATTTTATTTAGTTCATGCTTACTTTTACTTGGAACCTTAAAATGTGCATACTAATGTCATAATTATTTCTCATTGAATCGATATCTCATATTAGCATAACAATTATTACGTCATCAATCAATTTGTATATAGACAAAAATATAATTTTCTATTTCTTCTGTATGATGTAATTCTTTAAAACACGGACTACAGCAGATTGTTAGTTATCTACAAAGTTATTGACATAATTTTAACGTCTTTCATATATGACTCTAAAGTGGTACTAGTACGAAAATGAGTGAAAAACCATATCCAATTTGAGTTATTTCTAACTTAGTTTTGAATGATCTGTTATATAAATAATGTAATCTTGTTAGATTTCGGACACAATTCTACCATAGCATTGGCCTACTGTAAAAATAATTACAATATTAACTCTATTAGAATAATAGTAGAATAATTAGCGCCATTTCTTATTGTTTATTACAATAGACGAAAATCAGTAACATTATTTAATATATAATCTAAATGAAAAATGTTATTCATTATAATTATGTTGTTTTTATATCGGTTGCTAATTATTGATTTTATCCGAAATATATATTAAAATAATTTGAATTGCTGATATTATAGATGATGTCAATTCTATAGATTAGTTCTGCAAGGCAATGTTTATCGATTTATTTTTTGCTAAATTATTGATATTTGAATATCAACCGATCGCTATAAACAACGTCCGTAACTGAAAACTATGACACAATATGTTTAACACCTCCACCTCCCTGCAGCCTCACAAGCCACACCCTCTGCAACCTCCAAGTACCGAACCCTCTCACAGGGGACCCCCCACCAGATCCTCCCACCTCCGCCCTCTCCTGGACAGTCACGGGTCAACAACAGCCTCTCCCCCTCCTCTCCCCCGCAACGCCTCCTCTGCCCCGCACCCGCAGACCAGAGCATCAGCAGACGCGGCCTGTTGTCAATGGCAACGGTGTCGGCGTGGGCAACTATGCCGGGAGTGAGCATTCCTGGTCGTCGTCCATGAGTGAAGAACAGCTGGACATTCTTTTCTAGTGGGAAGGGGCGGGGGTTACCGTGTGTGTTGGTCGGGTTTGTATGACCGAGGCTGAAGCTGTGTTATGCGTCACTCCTTGTATCATATTAATTTCGATTTCACATGTGGTCGGGTTTTACATTGCCGTTCTTATGTATATCTTTGAAGAGTTTAGATATTTAAAAAAATATTAGTTCGGG
Organism: Coelogynopora nodosa; assembly: GCA_034780555.1. NCBI lineage: Eukaryota > Metazoa > Platyhelminthes > Proseriata > Coelogynoporidae > Coelogynopora > Coelogynopora nodosa. The sequence goes on along the minus strand of JAUZND010000282.1, from coordinate 1,688 downwards.
AATATGAATATGTGTTTTTAAAATAATGATATATATGTTAATAGAATATATATTGAAAAATATTATTAAGAAAATTATGCGTACGATCATGTAATAATTATAATAAATAAATGTTGTTTGTAAATTACATAAAAATATACTATTTGAAATTGTTTTCAATTTTTACAAAATTATTTTTATGTTTTACTGCAGCAACATATCGTTTTTAATAAAATATATTCTTATAAATGCTCATGAAATAGATTTTATCTAATTGACTTGTGCCAATGTTTTAGTTACATTCCAAAATCGCCTAAATTAAATATGTAATACCTTTTCACTACATCGATTTTAACTTTGTGACGTAAGCTTTGCCTTTTAAGTTCAATTAGAAAATAAAAGTTGTCATGGAAACTCTCATTAGTTATAAAAAAATTAATTAAAATCAGCATCAAACACAACTTGATACAAGTATTATCGTGTTCGTGAAAACAAGAGTGAAGTTTGAATAGGTCCTCAAGTTTTGAAGCATTTAGTCTCGTGTTGTCATAAAAGAAATAATTTTCTTCAAATTTTCGGCATTTCTTCATTTCTGTTTTTCTCCACATTAATTCGGTCACGACTATTTGATACTCGCTCCTCCGGCTAGCTGCTGTCTTGTATATTCTCTATTCTGATTTGTTTTTTGTGATCTCGAGCCAAAGCTGTGACTACTGTACATCAAAATCTATCTCTAGGTAGCCTACTGCATTCCTATCCGTATCGCCTACAGTATAATTCTGATAATATTTCGTGCTACATTTATATATAATATTGCATATACTACTTTTATTTGTTTTTAAGTAGTATATGTCGAATATCGTGCATTATTTTATTATATATTTTCAACAATAATTGATACCTGTTTTCTGTCTTTTCGCGATGTTATTTACGCTATTTCGTATTTAGGATTCTTTTCATACTGCAATGTTTTAGTCTATTTACATGTTTGTGCAATTTAGCCATATTTTATTGCATTTTCGTCTTTATGTGTGTTTTTAAAAGATTTGTCTACATTTTTTTTGTAAATAAAGCCTTGTCAATCTTATGCGCTGTACATTTTATTCAGTCTGTTGTAAATCCTTACTTGTTCTGTGCTTTATGAGACTATCAATAAACTATTTTACTATTTTTAATCAAGTGTTTTTAATTATTTTACCAATTGTTTAAATATGCTGTTTTGGAGATGTAGTCATGGAGATCGGTCCACTTGACTTAATACTGGTTTAAAATGTGTACATTCAAAACGTTTAATATGTCTTTAACTGTTTAAATTTAAATTTTAATTTCCATTAATTGAATTTGAGTAATGTCATTAAATGATTTTAAGTACTCCGAAATATATTGGAAATAAATAATCTAAATTACCTTCATTTACGGTCTTTAAACAATTTAATGATAACGAGTTGCGAAGCATTTAATAATTGTTTAAATACATTGATGAAGGTTATTATTCTATACTTGACCAATATTAAAAAGTAAAAATTTACAATATTAACAGAAATGCAAATAATTAATTAAAATAATTGTGTAAAGAATTTTCAATAGAAAAACATGATCAATCACTACAGAGTCTGCCTAAAATAGATGATAGTAGTTGCAGTATATAGCTAGTGATAGTAAGATTATGTCGCTGAGGAGATAATTTGTGGTTGTGGATTGTTATATAT
>JAUZND010000281.1:0-11783 GCA_034780555.1 Coelogynopora nodosa | reverse complement strand
TTTTTTTTAAATTTCAAAATTTTTAACATTGCCCCCCCCCCCCCCCCCCCCGCGAGGTCCCTCACCCTAGAGAGATACAAACAGACAGGCTAGCCTCACTTGTCGACGGAGAAGTTAGGAGTGTAGATGGGCCCGCCAACACTACTGATCTCACTGTAGACACAGTTGGCCTCATAGCCGGCTACTTCCTCCCGGCTCACATTACTGCCGACTCTGGTGCTCAGACTGAACTTGGACAAGAAGGAGACGGAGGCGGCCGCCCCAATCGTATGTCGCCGGCTGCTTTGCCGCTCTACGTAGGCCGAGGTCAGATGGTCCACCTAAGTGGAATGGGGGGGAGGGGGGGACTAAGAAAATGATCATCTTATCGATTTTTTCATTTGAATTCTTCTTATTCACAACGATGGTTCCTCCTATTATCACAACACTAGTAAGATGTAACGACGAATGTTCCAACACTCCCTGCACCTCACCTTGGCGAGAAGGGCCCCCGCGGCCACAGAGTTGATCAGATGAGTACCATAGTCGTGCACCAGCAGGTCCGCAAGATAGGCCGCGGTCAGACTGTTGTTCACGGTGAGGTGACTGGCCATGTCAAGGATGCGGGAGCGGAAGGTGGGGTGCAGGGGACTGTCCGGTTCCAGCTGACTCGTGTAGAGATGTGAACGGAACTGGACCCGGCTGATCGAAGACTTGCTCGAGCTCTGTCGTTGCTTGATCTGCGCGGGTTGTTGTTGAGTGGTGTGGGTCGGGAGGATTAGAGAAATAGTTGCATTGATTTTAATATAATAATTTATTTATTTAATATTTATTTATTTATTTATTTAATATTTATTTATTTATTTAATATTTATTTTTTAATATTTATTTAATAATTTATTTAATATTTATTTATTTATTTAATATTTATTTATTTATTTATTTATTTATTACTTATTATTTATTTATTATTTTTTTTTTTTTAATTTTTTTATTTTTTTATTAATTAATTAATTATTTATTAATTATTTAATAATTATTTATTGTTTATTTATTATTTATTTATTATTTATTAATTATTTATTTATTATTTATTTATTATTAAGCTACCTGGCGCTTAGTGCGGTCTTATTTTTGACTTATTATAATTAATTTTTTATTTATTAAATTAATGTATTTATTTATTATTCATTTATAATATTATTATTCATATATTATTTATTTTTATCAATGTTTGATAGTATTCAATGTAAGAATCCAGTAATGGGTCTAGCAAGGGTCTATGAATGTGACTGAAAAGTGCTAACTATATATATATATCTGTTACTTTTAAATTAATTAGTAAATAAACTATAAATACTAACTTGTAAATTAAAAGTTGAGCGGTAAATTAAAGAGTAGGTGGGGTAAGTACCCCATATGATTTTATACCTCCAATTTAAAAAGCTTTTCATTTATCTTATATAAGACAATATAACATTGCGTTGAAAAATTTATTCGGGTGAGATAGGTGATCTGAAATATTAAAAAAATATATATACAATATTTATTATTTTTCAATTACAATTGACTCGTATGGCATAACCTTTGATCTAAGTGTTGGATTTTCATAATTCTCTCAGCAACATTAACTTTTTATCAATGAATTCCTTCGAATGAAGATCTTTCAAGATCCTCATATACTACTAGTTATTGCAATATATGAATAATAATTAAATGGTAGTATATGTCTATGATAGCTATAGGCCTAATTGGTAAGAATGAGATTATATCGGAACTAACTCGATAAAATAAAGGTAATTAAGTTTTTGATAGAGTCTATATTTATTAAATTAATACAACATTTATTGAAATAATACGGTTATACTAATACACATTAAACAAATTGATATATTCAAATAATCGCACTACAAGTAAAACTAAATAACTATAATATTGTACTAAAATCGGTTGATTCTATTAATATCATAAATCATTCGAAGCTTATAGCGACTCAAATTAATATAAACATTTCTAATCTCACAAATATAGTAAAAATCTATAAATATGTTATAATTTTAAACGCCACTTGATTCAAGATTTCTCGTATCTGAACTCACATAGCTATTAAAATTTTGGCATTTGTAAATGTTACTGTTTAATTTTTTTTAAATATTAAAATGTCGAATTTAATAGCGAAATAAATGGAAGATTTTAATTAATATTTATAAATAGTATAGCCCTTAGAATTGAATTTGCGAAGAATACACTTTTGTCTTAATATAGATTGCCTTTTTTGATGAAATTTATAAAATGAAATATTTATAAAAAATTATAAAAAATAAAGCAATAATAGTAGTTATATAATAAAAATAGTAATTCAATCAAAAACTAATCTAAACTACAACTATTCTTTATTGATTTAACTAGATTCGTATTTTATACAACAAACTTATTACTTTATTATAATCTGTTGCTGGTCACTTGATTGTCAACATTCTTTTTAGAAATATGGGATATTATAATGAAATATATTTACAGTTTATCCTTACTAAGCGAGAGGCAATTTTCACCATAGTCACACTTGTATAACTGCTTTTATTAGGGCAGATGTTCGCGCGAGCCAATTTCATTCTAGTGGTTATGCATGCGAGAGCGAACACTACTCAGGCACATTTTAACTGCAGCTATTTCTACAAAGAGCAATTGTTATATCAGCCAATATATATATTTATTATGAAATAATAACTTAATATAGATCATTATTAGTTTAATATATTTATATATTTAAAATAGTTGAATATTTTTATAAAGAAATAATAAACCACTAATTTTAATCGTAATGGTTTAATCGTATTATCATAATTTATTTTCTGTTAAATCACCAAAATTACCAAATACGGGTAAATAGATAACCCCTGTATACCAGAGGACAACACCAGAGGACAACACCAGAGGACAACACCAGAGGACAACACCAGAGGACAACACCAGAGGACAACACCATTTAGGACTAAACTCCATCATTTAAATGAATACTGTGAGCTGATTTATCCTTTTATATGTTTCTGATGGGAGTAATCTTGTATGACACGTTTACTATATTTATCAACATTCATTACGTATATATATATTTAATTATATTAATAATAAATATATGTATTAGCTGATATAACAATTGACCTTTGTAGAAATAGCTGCAGTTATAATTTGCCTAATCAAGGAAATCTATATAATAGCACCTGAAGGAAAGCTGAAGAAAATATCTCAAAACAGCTATACCAACTGATACCAACTTGGTCTGATTTAGTGTTGGCACACATGCATAATCACTCGAATGACTTTGGCTCTCGCGAACATCGGCTATGACGGACCAGAGGGTTCAGTGTGGAAATCTCTAAGATTTCCAATTTAAACGAGGTTTACCTGGTAAATCTCTAATATTTACAATTTAAATGAGGTATACCTTGCAGACCTCGAGGTAAACGAGGTAAGCCTTGCAGACGTCGAGATCTGCAAGGTATACCTCGTTTAAATTGTAATTCTTAGAGATTTGCCAGGTAAACCTCATTTAAATTGTAAATCTTAGAAATTTCCACACTGAACCCTCTGGTCCGCCATAATCGGCCCTCATAACAGTGGTTGTATCGGTTTGGCTGTAGTGACAATGGCCTCTCGCATAGTAAGGCCAAATTTTAAAAATATTTCATTATAATATCTTATAATCTCATATTTCTAAAAAGAATGTAGACAATCAAGTGACCAGCAACAGAGTATAATAATTTAATATTTAAAACTAAAATATGAATATTGCGTACGCCATTCTAATGTTTAAAGAAAATGATTTTTAATATAAAATTACAAATAAAATATTCTGAATAATTGAAATTAAGGTTCCTGATATTATATACTTTGGATCATATATGGCCAAATATAAATAAACATTTTCCGAATTTAATTATAATTGATTTATAAATAAAATCTAAATGATATTTTATAAATGCCCGCTGTAATTTATAATTTGCTATAAATATTTACGTAAATACGATGTTAATTAATTAATTAATCATAAAAATAACGAATTCGTATAGGTATATCTCTTATATAGTATTTCTACTTTCGGTTTCATTTTCGTTTACACTTACGTCACTGTTATGACGCCAATATCAAGCTAAAAATAGAGGGCTATCGAAATAGAAGGAAGCATACTACTAATATCAATGAATAATAACAAAGGCCATTAAATTGTGATACAATTAGTCCATATTATATTATAGTGAATAATACATGATTTGTTCAAAATGACCACTAGAAAATAATCGATAAAAAATATCGACGATAAAATAGCCTTCCCACCTGCTGACTCTCCCAGGAGAAGGATCCACTAATCTGACAATTCGGCAGCCCCAGAGCCGACGTCTCCAGATTAACCGAACGAGCCGTCAGACTCGTGTAGTTCGAGAAATGATTGATCAACTCCGAGTCCAACTGGAGCATGGACCGCTTGGTTGCCAATAGAGACACACCGTCAGCCAATATGAATCGGCCATCTTCTGACCGGCGGCATGTGGTGTAAGTCAAGGCGGCCACCCGACCTAGCGCTCGGTTTTGGAGATTGTCCCAGCCCTGCCCGGGCAGTGCCTCGAACACGACCTGGTCTGGCCCGGGTTTACAGCTGGCGGTTGGCGGTGAGTTGTCATCATCTGTATTGACTGAACTCTTGTCGTCTCCCCGAATGACATCAAAGGAGAGGATGCTTTAGGTGTGAATATTGTTGACCGATGAGAATAGAAGGAAATACATCAAGTTGAAATATAAGCATAAAACGGCTTTATTTCTGACATATATGTAAATCGTCCTGTACATGCGATTTTTAAGAAATTAACATCGCTCTAGAACGCTCACCCATCAAGAGTCCTCTTACCGACAATGAATTAAACTATGGGAGAATGTTAATTGGCCAGTAAGTAACTTCAAAAGACTTGAACATTTTTAAAGAGCTCAATCAAATAGGGCAAAAAACATTTATTCATTGTTATTACATTTTACATACAGTTATACTATTTAATAACATCGGTGTTATATACATTTTTGAGATACACAATATGTAAAATACTTGTTTTTACGTATTTATATTATTGCTATATTTCACAACAGATTTATTATGAATATTGTATCGTCATATGATATACGATAAAATGACGTAAAAGTTCTGTACTTTTTTGTATTTCTTGTACTTTTCATTTATTTAAATTATTTTTATTATTTTCTTTTACTTTTTATATCTGGTAATTTTTTCAATATTATTTTGTAATTCTCATTACCAGATTTTTAACGTATTTTTGTTTTACAATAAGTATTCTATAGACAATTTAATAAAATTTAATAATTATAATAAAATATTGTAAAATAACAAATGTATATACCATTTTATTCTATTTTGTGATTAATTATTATTGATTCGAAAATTATGTCATTAATCCTATATAGGGTACCACGTAATGGGATATTATATAATCATATAAATTATCGTACTATAATGAAGTAATAAATTTGAAGTGGCGGTTAATAATAAATCTACAAAATAAACCCAAGTGATTCTATTTATTTAGGCCTATGAATGTATGAAATATAAACGTGTTTGAGCATTAATAAAAGTTTATACAGAGGTAAACAATGAATACAAGAAGAGGTTATACTGTAGTTAATTATGTTTTTGTCTACAATATAATTTCAAATGATTTCTATAAAAAAACATTCAATTACCACATATAAGCTTACCATATAAAATACGAGAGGAGCAGTGTTTGTACATAATATCCCATTGTTATCCGTGAAATAGGCTATTCTTTAGGTACTACTATCACCAGTTGAAATACTACTCCAAAGTTATAGGTTATACATCTGAGTACACCTTGTCAACTGCATAAAACAGGGTGATATCAAAGCGGGTACACTGATTTACTAGAACATTTGAATCACGGCTTTGCGGATAAGCTTTTGCGTGACCCAACGAACTTAATACCCAAGCAATAAGTAGATACGGATTAAATATGCATACATGAGTACGAGTACAATACATGCTGACATTATACAAATAGACGAGACATATTAACCGCTTTACTTATATAGTAAACAAAATTCTATTTAAAACCCTGTTAGGAACCATTAACAAGATTGAAGTAAATATATAGTATATTCATGATGTTTATTTCTATAGATGTTTTTATATCGAAAAAGTGTAACAAACACTGGCCTTGTTAAAATGCGTCATTTCGCAATAAAGGCAATATCATTTTTATTGATATAAAGCCAATAGACAAATTTATTGGATTTTTTATGACAAATTATTTGATATATATATATATACTAATAAACTATTGAAAAATTAATTAAAAAAATTACTTAAAACCGAACAGAGAAAACAGATCAGATAATCAAAAACTAATTATAAATAATATGAACAATAGTTATTGATTAATTATTGACTGATATAATATTTGGATCCCTTTTTTATTACTGAATTACTTTTTAAACACAATTGAATTAAATAAAAATTAAATGGAGTACATTAAATTACCAGTATGAACTTTTTATTAAATAAAACATATATACACGAACCGTGTGACAAGAACAATAAAGTAACATAATATAATTTCTTGAATATTTCACCATTAAATACAATGTAATAGGCAATACAACGTGAGATATATATACATAATATATCACATGGAATACTGAATTAAATCAACATACACGGAACAATATTGGCAAAAAGTCAAATTTGAATCTAGATTGCACCTGCAGTAAATCGAAATGAGTAACAATCAATATAATGAAATTCAATTGCCAACATTAAAGAGCAAAAATATTACAATATTTCGATAACATAGGAAATTCAAAAATCGTAAAAGTGATACATTTGCCACATCTTTTTGATTACATTCATTATAGGAATAAATATTACCAACAGTTAGAAAGATGTATTTAAATTTTTTAATAGTCATTGATTAGTTTCGTTAATTTAAATCTAGGTCAACTACCGTCCCATATCACATCAATAAAGCAAATAAATTATCAAATAAACGCGCCTGTGGTCTCGACATATAGGTTTTATAAGTTTAACTTGAGCATACTTCAATAACTTTAAAAATATTTTAAAAAGGAGTTGCTATAAATTTTTGATTTCGTAGTTTTGGATAATATTCATCTGAAAAAATTTCTACTTTATTTAGTCTCGTTTTAGTTGAACACTATATCCTTAAATGTGTCATTAATAATATCAATTAATAAAATAATTATAACCAGTAATTAAGTATCCAAATCATTAAATTCTCTGAAAGTTATATACAATATAAGCACAAGTGTGTTTGTTCCCTCCAACAAGTTAATCAAAGAATTGTGTCAATGTTGGTGCAGCAGGGGGGCCAGCAGGTCAGGACCACTGGCGTAGTCCGCAGGGATCGATCCCTTCTTATCGCGCAGAGAAAGGGTAGCCGGGGCGTTGACAGTTAGCCAAGCACAAGTTTCCTTCTGCCCTGCCTTCACCGCCTGCAGAAGGACAACAATATCACTGTACGTAGGTACTGTTCCAATTCATGATTGACACGACAACGTTATATTCAAGTGCATAATTAATTGGCTGGTAAACTATGGGAATAGTGCGTGATGGTGTGTGACCACACAAACTGGTAAACTGTCTCTGAGGACCCAAATTTCCGAACCATTGTTTAGTGAACTCAAATCTCTCTCTCCCCTCTCACTTTTTAATCATATACATGAAAATGTAACCGCATGTTCTTATTTACGATCCGGAATGTCTCTAGTCATGTTTTTGATTATTGGATTTGATAGACTGTCTTTTAAATCTACAAGTTTGACTGACCATCTTATTATTATGTTATATAGAGTACAAGCTACTTTAAATTTGGTTAAAATTGTAATTTTTAAATCGGTAATTTTTTTTCTTCAATATCCGTATGTAGCCATCACCATTAAGTCATAATATTTCAAAATCAAAAATATTTTTACAATAAATAATAATGTTTAAAAATTATTTCTAGTATGATGATTTAAAACTGCAAAACATATATAATACCAATACCGAAAAACATATTAAATATATATTTTAAATTAAAGTTTGATATTGAGCACTAGTTTTGTTTGATTATTCTGGAGTTCGGTACTAAAAACACCTTAAATTTAGGAACACTTTCATAAAAACTGGAATATTTTATATTTAAACATTAATTGCTAAATATTTACATAAATGAATTTATTACAATTGAAGAATCTAAATTAAAAAAACTAATTGAAACTGATTTGCTGAAATTTGGTACATGTAACATTGTCTCCAAAAAAGATAGGGAAATTTATTTAAAAAAACTTTTCTTTTAATTATAGATTTTTATGATGACGTCATGAAAGGCCACATTTTTAAAAAATGTATGAGCTATAATTTCTGAACTGTGCTGTTTGTAACTAAAATAGGCAATCAAATTCGACCAATATAATTTTCTGGAACATAAATATTGTGAATAATGATGTTATTACTGATCATAGTTTTTAGGCCACTCAGAAATCCAAAAGGGAAAATTATTTTGGCACTAATCATTTTTCCATACATATATAATTGTGAATTATTACATATTATATCTGAAAGTTTTGGCGCAATTTGAGTAGCAGAAAATGCTATTTTAGTGGATACCATGTAATGTGTTTACATATATGTTTCTCTTCACAAGACTCCTTCTGCAGTTCTATTCCAATACGTTCAAATAAATAATTCAATATATAGCAAAAATTAGCGAGGTGTAACGATACATGTTTCAAGATGATTCACCACACATAACTTATTTTCCAATGTGTCACGTGATATGGTCTGGTTCGGACATGAGATCATGATCTCATGTGCTTCTGGTAAATCGATCACTCTTAAACCTGGCATACTAGTTATATGCATGATTTTATGATAACGAACAATATTTCACTGTGAATATCATACTGCTGGAGATCCGGATAACAATTTCAAACGTTTAACATACCTGTTTGGTACTAATCCGAACAACATAAAATTCCGTATTTTTTGGAGATACATTTTTGTGTGCAAAATTTTGAATTCTCTATTTGCATGGGCTGTTAAGCCGTTCCAGACCCAAAATGTTTAATTATGTTTTTATTTACCAACCAACTTTATAACAAAACAAGGGGAAAAGTTATTTTTACAATTTTTTAAAATAGAACATTTTCAGGAACCAGTCGCGTGATCTAAGAGGTGGCGAAGATAATTTTTTTAAATACTAAAAAGACGTCAAAACAATTTTTGTTGACTGATCAGCAGTCTAGATCTATAACAGTTAGATGATAATATGTGGTCGGAGTGGGTATTTGAAGGAAAACATTTGACAATTTAACTTAGTTACCAAAGTAGTTATTTACCTTATGCAAGCAATTTTCGCCATCAACGTCTGGCAAGCTGTGATTGGCTCCTGCTTCTACTAATAAGCGTACAATTGACAAATGACCACAATACGCGGCCCGGTGTAGTGGAGTCACGTGACCTGAATGAGTCATCGCATTTGGATCAGCATTCCGTGATAAAAGGAGAGCACAGATATCTGTGTGGCCGTTGCGAGCTGCGTAATGCTGATTGGTGGATATTTAAGGGAAACGTTAACAACTATGATATTATACAGTTAATATATTCAAATTAGTTTTTCTTTTAAAAATACAAAAAAAAGACCATTGCTATCGTAATCATAATGGTAAGATTATGGAATGTACAATTTATAATTTAGTTTCACTTTTTCACAAAATAAATATTTTATTACTAATTAGTTTACTCTTTTTCCTGAAAGGTAGCATCTTATAACTGTTGTAGACATTTTTACCGAATGGGCACATTTTACATTAATTTTCCTCTTTTCTTGGTTGATTGTTGTCATTTTCCTGAAAGTCCACAATTTTATTAGTAATATGCTATATATATAAAATATTGTTTCAATTTTTCTAAAAGGCACAATTTTATTAAATGGTGCCATTTTATCGAAATATAATTTATGTGTATATAAATAAATCAATGATATACTAAATACACTAGGGCAAAAATATTAAAAAATAATCACACTAAACGACACCCGAAGCCTTAGGCAGCTACGTTTTCATTTCGAAAAATTACTTTCCGGGGAATGTAAAAGAATGTAACCGAGGCGAGGAGTGTAAAAGAGGGTCAAATTAGGCCCACTATAACAATAACTTACCAAGGCTGAGTAACCGTAATTGTCTCTGGCATTGACACTATCGCCACGATCTAAGCAGTGCCGAATTTTGCACATGTCCCCAGAAACGGCAGCTTGCCAGATCCCTCGTTCGAAGTCCATTTCATCCATTGTCTGGAGCACAGAGGGGTTCTTCGTGCTGGAACAACAGGCCTCGTGTGTTGATTGGCTGTGTCCATGATGATGGTCGTGATACGATTGGTCGCTCTGAACATGACGTAATGTAATAATAATGTAAAGTTGTTAAATATGTAAACGGATATTTTGAGAATTCAAGGACACTAGCAAATCACAAAATGGAAGCACCCCTCAATCAATATAATCCAAATCTGAATAAACTTTTTACCCTATAATTAGTATATGGCGGAAGAAGAGTTTACATACGTGGTGTAACAATTTGTTAACTTCATGCTTTCTTACATTATACAGGGTGCGTCAAGTCTTTGCCGATAAGTGTTGTTTAAAAATGGGACATTAGCATCAAAGCACTCTAATTTGGTTTGTTCCTTACATATGTACTTACAATATTTATATTTGATATAAATATATGTACTTACAAAAAAAGTATTTTCATTACAAATGTTTAAAATGCCATCCATTAGCTGCATGTCACCGACGTAAACACGATACCTAAGCTCCTGTTGCACTTTGAATTGTGGTCTGAGGGATTTCATTCCAAGCATTGAGGAGTACATCTTTCAGCAGGTCAATAGTGTCTAATTCACACCGATGTTTTCGTAAAGCTGCCAAAAGTAAGCTCCAAACAACACAGTAGTCCATCACATTAAGGTCCAGACTTTTTGCTGGCCAATCTTCTGGTGCAATGAAGTCAGGCGTTGTATTCCGCAAGAAGTCAACTGTGGCTTTGGCAGTGTGCGCCTTTGCTCCATGTTGCTGCTATGTCCATGGTCTTTGTCACATCACATGTCTGATCCCTTGGAACATTTGATGACACATTTCTTGGTAGTACACTTGCTGATTGATCCTCTTCTTTTTTCTTCGATGTGGTGGAACATCACCTTGACCAGCTGCTACTCCTTCAACAAACGGAGCTCAGTCTTTCCATACCAGGAGAAGGCCGCATAGCACATGACTGACGGCTGCATTTTGTCTACTTCAATCAGAAGGTAGGTCTCATTGGGTATGCCAGTTTTTACATTTACCTCTCGATAAATTCACATGGCTTTGGTTTCCAAAAATAACCAAATGAAATGTTAGATTTTAAAACTATTTATTTAAATTTATATTTCGGGGAATTAAGACAAGCACATTTTTGCATAACATTAAATCCCTTCTGCAACGTACTATGTAACAAAATGTAACAGAATAGACACAGTTGCGCATAACTTAAGATAGGCTTAAATAGAGACTCACTGTATTGTATTATCTATTGATTAGCTACTAGACGCTGCATCAAAGTGCAGTGTGGGTAATCGCCGACAGTGAACTGCATTAAATCGCAGATATACTGTGTTAATAGTGATTGATGCATGTCAATGGGTGGTGCAGTGTCGATTGTGGAACCTGCGGCATTAGGCTGAGTCTGGT
>JAUZND010000280.1:0-14261 GCA_034780555.1 Coelogynopora nodosa | reverse complement strand
GGGGTCATGGTCTATTTTTAGCCAGGACTCATAAATCTATTTATAAGTGAGTCAGAATAGACTCTTCCTATACTACTATTTGCCATTCTGATTGGTTTCTTTCAATGATTAAACATTTGTCTTTATTAATAGAGTTTATCACTGTTTTATAACGAGGAAATGGTGTTAATTCCCCTTTTTTAAAACAATTTATTATATGACTACGCGTTTTGCTTTGGTCATAAATAATATCATTAGGATTATTAAAATTACAAATATCTGTAACAAATGTTATTGCAAACAATCCACAATTTAACCCAATTTCTCCGTGTATAAAAATAGTTTTTGATTGAAAAATACTAATTTAAATAGTAGAAAGCGCTCTTAATAAAATATTATTTATTCCACATATATGGCGATTGTGTTTTTATATTTTATATATATATATATATATATATATATATAAACTTAATACACACTGTTATTCTATGACTATATACGTTACACATTCAGTTTGGTTTCTTTTTCACGGCATATATTCAATATTTTAAATTTTTTATCTCCCTTCCAGGCTGTTACACCTTCCACATTAGTAAAAATACCCATGAGCCAATCACGGCGAGTTCACCACTGACACTCATCTTATATATACCGGACAGTGAACACGAGCATATAGCGGACCAGGAAGAGTTTGAGGACCTAATCGACCAATCCCGCGGAGTCAGTGTGACAATCCATGCACCATACAGTTGGCCGATGATAGAAGAAAATGGAATCTACATATCCCCGGGTTATGCCACAAAATTACGCGTATCAATGACCAGAATAAAGGAACTAAAGTCGTCCATAAACCCCTGCCACGATAACAGCTCAAAGCGGTCGAGTATACGCAACCATCTCAATGACGAAATAACCGACTACGTGTACAGCGTTCAAGATTGCTTTTTCAAACATTTTCAAAGTAGTATATACACTGCTTGCGATTGTGTGTCCCCCATGTTTCCAATAGCCACCAAATTCCACCAACATGATATGTGCCTTTTCTATAATTTTACAGAAAATACGGCCGCAGCGAATAACACAGCTGATTTGCATCGTCTTTTTAAACGATCACAATGTTACGAACGGAAATCGGCGGATGTGTCAGTAGATATGAGTGCTAGTCGTATCAAGTGTGTAGCTTCTTGCACGTCTAATGTGTATCATACATCGGTTTCTGTTACAGCATGGCCTTTAAGTAATATGCTCAAACCGTTGTGGGAAATATTTCGAAATCGATATCTAAAAGCAGCATCATCGGGTGATTCTAGTGTGCTCCATGTATTCAATAGATCCTACCATGCTAGATTAGCTCACTTACTGCAGCATAGTGTTCTCAAATTAGATATCAAACCGGAATCATTGCTGTCAAATTTGGAAGAGGAAATATTTGTTTACGGTTTGGACAAGCTATTGTCAGATATTGGGGGAACGCTTGGTCTATGGATAGGAGTTTCTATTTTAAGTATTTTTGAACTCATTGACTTTTTGATTAAAATGGGAACCAAAACTGTTAACAATATAAAACGTAACAAAATTCAGCCTCAAGACAAACCCTGCAATGAAAAGACGGGGATAATGACGGGAAATTGAAATCTCATTGGAATCGTTAATTTTAATTTGGAATATTTATAAATTATGTTTGAAATACTCATTATCTTCTGGAGAATATAGTTTCATAATATTTAATATTGTGCAGTGTTATATAGTGTTGAAGTGTATCAGTGCAGTGTATTTCACTTAGTCCAAGTGCACGTACAATGTAACTCAATAAACGTACCTACCTAAACATAATACGGAAAATCACTATCATTTTCCTAGATAAAATGTAATTTTACAGGCCGACCAGGTTTGGAGGCCAATGTAGCACTAATTGATCTATTACGTCAAAATAAATCGTATTCAAAACAAAATCTTTAGAATAATTGTATTGATTAAATCATATGGTGGGCGTTGTGCATATAATATGTTGCATTCTACATTGTCGTACACATTATATTCTTAAAATAATTATTTTCCTAATCATCCATTGAAATATTGAATTATATGTTCGTATTTATAAGGAACACTAAATATATATTCAAATTGATGATTATTTTAATTAAAAAAACCGTGTTGACTTTGATCATATCGTATTATTGTAGAGTCGTATACATTACAAGTAATATTTAATAACTAATCAGTATTGGACTATGATAAATATTAAGTATACATTTATTTACACAGATAGTACCTATGCATGTGCAGATTATAATAAATATACAGTTCAGATACAAAAAGGAGTATATCTGAGTACAACACATAGCCTACATACACTGGAAATGGTTATTTATATTTATATTTCGTATTGTGAATCTATATATTTCTATTATTAAGATTATTTAGTTAAGCCTTTTTACTTTAATACTAAGAATACGATTCTAAATTCTATAAAGCTAGTTTCTATAAGCAAACATAATTTTAATGTATTCTTGAATTGCGAATATTGTAACAGTTACACTAAAATTATACTTAAAAGTTGTGCAATATGTATGGGAGAGATTGTAATAGGGTGTCACCAACTACTTTGAAAGTATCTGGAGTCACAATACGACAAACGTTATGAAAGTTGGTAGCAATATATAGTTCACTTACAATGCTTCCTATAACGCACTATAGGCCAGTCAAACATGGGTCACCGTACATATTATTCATATTATTTTGGTAATTGCCAAGAAAAAAATATTATTTACAACATTTAAACAATGTAATTGAAGATAATACTTTTTTTTAAAAAACCTTAAAATACATCGATGTGGGATCATATGCGTTGTTGACATCATACATATGGGAATCGTGTATACCTTCACTGAGTGTTGTTATTTTATTTTCGTTTTTAATGTATTTAATAAATGGATAATATATATACTTCATTTTAACGTACTTACAAGTGAACTCTGTAATGACGCTACATTTTACAATATGGACCCCAAGGTGCAGCGACACTGTTATAGGTACTGTTTCAAAGTTGCTGGGGACAGATTATAATTTATGACAATCATGATTATTTAAAAAGATTATCAAATATATTTAAGGCTTTCGCCTTCGGTAATTATATATTGGTGGCTATGGTTTTTATGAAATATTTACTTTTCACATTTTTGTTACGTTTAATAGTTTTACAATTATAACCTGTAAAATGTATTTTTTTAATTATTGAATAAATATTTATCGTCATAAAAAATTATTTTTGCAAAATATTTATATATTACTTATTTTACGTATAAAGTATTATACCATGCTCGTACATACAGTTACATGATATATATGCAGTTGTACGAGATTAAATTATGTGCGTCCCTCTATATATATATATATTTAAAAAAAGTTTAAAACGTTGATTTTTCTAATAGTGAGCTAAATTGATCGTCTGTTAAATCAACAATAGAAAATATAAGATCATTCAGCATGCGTTATCTTGACATATTTGTCTGTATGTTGTCATGATTTTTAGGGGATAAATTAGGGGCCAGTGTAAATGGTGCCACCATCGCATTGATTTCTGTTTCGCATCAGTTTGGCGACGAGTCTAGGTAGACTGGCCAAAGGAAAATAAATACCTTCTGCATTATTTATTAATAAATTATTTATAATGCCAACTGTTTATTAAAAAATGGATTATTTACTACATAAACATTCTATATAATATTGGAGATTATAATTAACTTTTATTTAAGTATAATTGACAATTTATTTTTTCTCTTTCATTGGAATCCAATATAATGTTTTTACGTACAACAAGCAATAAATATATTTTTAATCAATTCTTATAAAATATTCTTCTTACATTAATATGATGCTGCTAAAATGAATTGTTAGTTGTCTCATTTAATTGAATTGTACAAAAGCTGAACAAAATATGCAAAGGAGCTGTGGATGGCTATATATTAATAATATTTACAACAATTTAATTATTGTAAAACATGGTCATGGTATATGGTATGGTTCATAAATTATTTAATGACAGCATACCTGATTATATGACCATGATATGGAATGCGTCTTAAAATGTTATCAAATAATGTGGATTTACTAAATTACTAATTAATAGCAATTTATACTGAAACATATTGTTTTGTATTGAAGTAAAGTAAAAAAAAATGTATTTAATTATTTCAAATTCGCTATATTATTTAATATATTACTATTTAGTAATATAATTTTAACATATTTGTTTATTTTTTTAAATGCAAATTTGTTTATATTGTTTTAGTGTTTTAGAATGTTGGTATATTATTATATATACATATTTAATTATTGTTCATTAATTAAGAAATTATGTTATATTTAATTAAAAACGAAATCTTTGCTTTAATGTTTTATCTTTTGTTAGCGCAAACTTTATTAGATATCCTATGAATAATTAATAAAATATGTTATATTTTTTGCAAAAAGCACATAATATTTATCTACGTTATAATGTTATCAATGATCAGACAATCTATTTTTTGTTGTTAAAATTTCAGCATTTTAAATATTCCCACGTAAATGTGTACTATCCATACATAAACTGTTGGTCAATTCTTTTAAACAATTGTACAGCAACATATATGTGTATCACATAATATATAATATTGAAGCACAATATATCCATTCAAAATTTACAATAGAATGTTGATAATATGAAATAATACACATTAAAATATTCAAAGGTATTCAATGTGAGATTAAATGATGATTTCAAGCAATTGCTCTTTGACGTATTTATACAAGCTATATATTAAAAAAAATTATTTATTATATTAAAAATATATATTTGTGCCCAAAAGTATAAATAAAGTAAACAAACTAAATAATTTGTTTATATATTTAAGAGTATATATCAAAATCTAGTTTTTTACCTTTTTCATTTGTGCTGCTAAACAAAAATTAGTTTATAACATGTTTTATATTGCCAGCTTGCGACATATTTTCTATTATATTCATTAATAATAATAAACTTATGATAGCAGAATGTAAATGAAAATAATTGAAAAGTGATATCATCCAGACATAATATTATATAGCAAAGACAGCAAATAATCATGTGAATATACCTATAACATATACATTTTTCTTAAGTTATGATTAATTTTAATTAGCAATGAAAAATTTAAAAGCATACAAATATAATAATATACAATAAAATACATTAATATCCATTAAACACTCCTGATAAAGAAGCTAACGGCACGAATATCCGATAACTGTTTTGATGACATTGTGGTAAAATAATAACATTAAAAATATAAATATATTTTATTTAAGATTTTTTTCGTCATTATTGATCCATTCTCTGATTTTTGCTCGAACAGTAGATTCTTTGCGTTTTAGGAAATTTAAACCCACCGTAAACTGAAAAATAGGTAAAATCCTAAAGTTAGAAGTTATTATTCGATGCAAAATATCAACAACTTATACATATTTACAAATGCGTATAACTATGTTAAATATGTATCTACAATATTTTAAACATTTTTCGCAGTTATACTATAAAATGTATTATTAATAAGATTCGTTTATTATAGAATTATGTTCTCCTGTATATCATATGGAAAAACATGGTAAACTTAATAAATTATCGAATATCGGTGTATCAATTTTCCCCTTTTGCTTTTAGTTATTTTTAAAAGGTAGCATTTTTAAATGTGGTTTTAGATTACCATATTACACTTCAAATAAAGCTATTTTATGTGTAAATTTTAAAGTTTTCAACCATTTTATTAATTGTTTCCATGTTTAATCATTTGCTTAGTATAGTTGTTGTCATTGTAAAGTAATTTTAAAACGTGTTGTTTATCATGTATTTTGTTAGATCATATTATATAGGCCCATTCACATATGAAAAATTCACAGAATATGATGCTTTTTTTGTTGTTTATATTAGGCCTACTGTTAAACTTTGTTGAACTAGATTTTATATATATTTAATTTATTTGAATAACGAATGTACATTTACAACTTTATTATAGGCTAGTCACATATTTTTAAAATGTATTATTAGAGTTAGTTGTTTTATAGAAATTCTTTGAAATCTCTATATTTTATTAGATTTACATAAGAATTACAATACACTAGTCATTTTATTAAAGTCATTTTTCGTGTAAAACATAATATTGTGATAAATAATTATGTATGCTAAGTACTATAATTTAGGTGTTGTTGTCACATGTCTAACGCGTTATGTAATGAAACAATAGTTTATACTGTATTAAAGTAGATATGTAGATATAAAGTAGATCATTATTAGGTTAGACTAAATTTATATTAAATAATTGTCTATTTATCTTCGTTTATTATTACAAACATTGTTAGACATAAAATAGTCTGAATAAGGATTTGTACTGTGTGCGGGTAATTGCAAACATAAGTCTCCTAAGCTTCAATCACATTTTGAGATAATATATTGTTTAACATTAAAGTAAATAATATCCAAATACGAATCGTTTAATACACACTTATTTTCTAAAATGGATAAATAGACGTATGCTAAAAATTTACGTAATTTTAAATTAATCGGTTCATAAATATTGTAATATAAAATATTGTTACAGTTCGCACAGGGAATTATTTAAACGCATTTTGTAACTGACCTTTTTTACGATTGACCTGTAAACGTATAGCCTATATATTCTATTTCCCTAAAAAGCGATTGTTTTAGACCTTTGTTGCAGTTTCTCTAATGCAACTATGTGAATGTAACTGAGATTGTGCACAAAATCAGTAGGCCTAATGTGTGTATTTTAACTGATATATAATATTCGTGACAACAAATTTTAAAAATGAAATGGACGACACCATCAACATTTTAACCACCTCGTTAAGCATTTTGATAAATATTGTGATTTATAAAAGTTTTAAGGCATAACATAACTATAATGTAGTAATGTTAATATCTGATTTGAATGATGTACTTTTTAGTTTTTTTAAAAGTTATAAGATAAGCTCTATACATTTATTTTAAACATCATTTATAAGGTACCGTAAAACAAGAAGTGGTTAGAAAAAATTACCATTCATCGTTAAATTAATAATAGGTGATAAATATATATATACACAATATATTGTATACTCCAATAATACGTAAATATTAGTTTGACCGTTTTTGAAAGGCGTTATTTCTGGTAATCCATTACCCATATATGTAACAAGTCATAGCTGCAAAATATAAAATGATTAGTAAATACATTAATTTGCAATCATTTAGAGACTCCTCCTCGCTTTCACAATATAATTTTTTTTAATAAACAACAATATAGATATATTCACAGTGATGTTGTGATCCGTATTGTATATTTTTGTAATGTGTCCTTATTATTAAGATACTAAAAACGAGTTCTTTCAAAGAAAAAATTATAAATTAACTAGTAAAAGATAGGAAAAAATCAAATCGATTTAGAGCTTGGTACGATAGAATTTATCCATAGTATACACACTTTGTATCGTCGATTTTAAATTTAATGTCTTCTCTAGAATTATTGAATAAATTATTGATTCATTCATTTATCCGATATTTATGGTAAAATCATAAGTTTATAAGTTATTATTCGATTCAAAATATCGATAACTGACTTATTTACTAATGCGTATAACTATTTTAAATATGTATGTACAATATTTCAAATTAGGTTTCTATTGAAATTTCTATTGCATATGTCTTTCTACTAAAACCTAACGATTATCTTCTACGATTATCTATAGAACTAGACATTTTTAATAGAAATAAAATCAAACATTTGTGTATAAATATTCATACCTTGCTTCTCATTATGATACTTCATGCTTGTCTGTTAAAAAATATAAAATTATTATTATTATTATAAAGAATTAGCCCAAATAATTATTTCCAAAAGCAATAAAAAAATTGTAATGCTCAATAAAAAAATGAAATGATAATATTCAATTATTTTATATTGAACTGAATACATATTGCATAATTCGTACTACTCATCTAGCATGTTTGTTATCGTATGGGTGTTTTCATTCACCTACCAATTATCCCGTCACTACTGCACCTCTATTTAAAATAAATTAACTCTAAGATAGTATTTAAGTTCGTGTACTTTCACTTTTATCTAGATTATGTACGTTCTGGGAAGGTCTAACACGCCAGATTTGCATGATGATTTTAATCTGTTTTTGTTTAATTTATTTAATTAAATTTGTTTTTTGTATGTTTTGTTCCATTGTATATTAATTTATGAAGATATAATAAGCAGATAAACATGCAACTAAGGGTTATTATAATGTGGTTCATATACTTATCGTTATAAATTGAAACAATCATTTTTATTAGGTAATATAACATTTTGATAATTTGTGTTAGTAATTACTATCATATAATAAGCAGCGATTACAAAATACACACATATCTAAGTATTGGAATTTAAATGGGAAATAACATGCAATTATGACAAATATTAATTTATCTACATTTTCTGTGATCAAAAATGTTTTCAAGGATATAAAATATTTATTCATGAATGAATTACATTGGAATAACAATGGCCGAGTGGTCAAGACACTGGTTTGTGGATGCCAAGCCCAAGGAAGTTGTCTCGGAATAGGTTCGAGCCTACCCTTGGACTCTCCCGCTCCTGGATATATAGCATCTAGACCAGACGAGAGTTAGCGACCTTTAATGGGTTCGTTTGGTATGAAAAATGTGAGTGACCGTGGCGAAGTGCGCGTGCTTCATAAACTACTCACTGCCCCAGAATCATAACCCTTGGTCCATCTCTGAGTGTTTAATAAACAGATTTCGGTGTTAAATACATAATTAAATATTTAAATCGAATATTTGAATGATTTGTCAATATTTGTGTATTTGACTGTTTGATTGTATTATTAAATTAATTTGAAAAGATTATCACACTCAATTTTATCTGTTTGATAAAAGGTTTTTTCAATTGAATAATTAATTATTGATTCTCTGAGATAAGTCATTCAAATATTCAATTTAAATGTGTAGTAATATTTCATATCTTTGGAAATAGTGTTGATCACTGAAAATTTAGATAAATGATACATTATTGTTGCAGTTTACTGGCTTTTAGTTTTACATCATTAGTTATTTTACAATGTCGCTAAAAGGAAACCACCTTCCTCATCATCATCATCATTATCAGCCCGTATCGGCCCACTGAAGGGCGAAGGCCTCAGCTTGACGTTTCCACATTCATCTGTTGTTGGTTAATTGCTTCCAGGTTGGTGCTGTCGTGAACATCCGGATCTCGTCTTCCCCCAGCGCCATAGGTTTGCCCCTCGTCCTTTTCCCGTCACTCGGAATCCATTCCGTCAATCTTGTGGTCCAACGGTTATCTTGTTGTCTCGCAATGTGACCTGCACAGTTCCATTTGCTGATCTTTATTCTCTTGATGATGTCCTCAACCTTCGTTCTCCTTCTAATCTCTGTATTCCTTATTCTGTCTCGCTTTGTAACATTAATCATCGATCTTTTCATCGCTCTTTGTGTGGTCTTGAGCTTGTTCACCATTTTTTTCGATGTTGTCCACGTTTCTGATGCATACGTCATAGTTGGAAGGATGCATTGATTAAATAGTTTCGTTTTTAGAGAGGTAGGAAGGGTGCTTTTCATGATATTATTTAGTCTACCAAATGCTTGCCATCCGAGAATGATTCTTCTCTGGATTTCGCTTGCTTGACTCATTTATTGGAGGCTGATCTTCTGTCCTAGGTATATGTAGTAATTTACCATTTCAATTTCTTGGCTTTCTATTTCGATTTTTTCTGGAGTCACTTTGTTGTTGATCACCACTTTCGTTTTTGACCAATTGATCTTCCGTTCAATCTTTCTACTCTCCTTTTGAAGGTTATTTAACATTTCTTCTGAGTCTTTTATGTTATCTGCAATCACAACTATAGAATTTTACACGCTTAAGTTGTTCTCCATTTATATTTATACCTTTGCGTTCCCAGTTAATATTGCTGCAAATTTGCTCGAGGCAGGCTGTAAACAGCTTTGGTGAAATGGTGTCGCCTTGTCTAACACCTTTCTGGATGTTGATTTTGTCTTGCTGTTGGACAATGTTGCGGTCGATGTACAATTGGTGTAAATATCTCTTAGAAGGTGGATTAATTGTAGCTCTATACCTTGTTTTGTCAGGGCCTAAAGAATAGCTTCTATTTCTATCGAATCGAAAGCTTTTTCGAAATCCATATACACAAGACAAAGAGGCATATTATAGTTCCTGCACTTGTCCTTGACTTGATTGACCTTCCAAATATATTGTAAAAATTATTTAAATAAATTGAATGCTGTAATCAATAACAGATCTCAAGGACGAAGCCCGCGGGATCTATTATTGATTACAAGAAGTATAGTCGCTAAAAAATCATTTTACCATATATATTGATTTATTTAATAAGAATTTTTATTCATTTGAATTAGAAATCTCATAAAAATCATTACAATGTTAGAAGGATTATTTATACCTTTTAATAACAACTAGACTGAATGAAACTTTTCCGATTTTCTTCCCGATTTACCTGATTTAGACCTCAGTTATTTACTTGAATTAGGGATGAATACAGATACAATACTTCACGTCATAGTGTTCCGTTTAGTAAAATCAAAATTACAGAACGGTGTTGCTCAAATAAAAATATGGTGAATCAACAATTGTAAACTATTCAAGATGGCCACACTGAGAATGTTTAATGAGTACAACACAGAGTGCATCAGCTCAACAATTGAAACTACAGATTTTACAAAAGTGTATCATTATCTATACAGGAAACATCAAAAAGTTACTTGAAAAGCGAGATAATATATACATGTTAATGACTTAAAAAAACAAGAAACTGTATATATACAGTACTATTTTAGAAACACGATAAGTAGTTCTTGGAGCCATTTAAGTACAATTTAACGGAAACAATGGAGAATATATATTTTGCTCTTGGATTATTATCATTAACACATTTCGGGGTGGTTTTTAGGATACTTAGCCGAAGGAACTAAGCAGTTATCCCAATCCTAACAAAGATCAATGCGTATATAAAGTTTTATAAACAATATACAAACTTTCGACCCAAAGAAGGTAATTACGCGACGATGTTTCTCATGCCAATAATTACGAGTCAAACAGAATCACGATTGTATCACAATCTCCTAACGGAAAAAATCCCTTCAAATGACTGTATCATAAGTATTACGAAGCCATCGAAGAGTACTATATATACTATAAATCAGAATTGCAGAAATACAAAATGTTAAGCGGATAATAAATGCAACTAAAACCAGTTATATCACTAAAAACGCAACTGGAGAACAAATCATGAAAAAATAGTCAGCGTATTGTTTCAAAAATTATTCAAAACATCTGAATGAACAAGACGAACCAATGACTGATGTGGGCTTATGTCCTTTATGTTCCTTCAAAATCTTGAAATATTTGCTCGAACCAAATTCTGAAATGTACAGGGTGGATTCAACTATCATCAAGAGATTTCACAATCAATTCCATTGAAGTTTATGCATAAAAACGCTGAAGTGGACACTGTAATTCTAGCATTTTTATATACAAGTACATTGTTGTACTGTGCTCCCAATGGCTGATTTTTAGTTAGGTGCATTAGTTTTGTTAAACTTGTGTTCGATTGGAATAATTAAAATTTCTTGTAGGTTTATTAACAAATCAATAAAAAATACATTTTATAGTAATTAATTGTTCTAAATCGGTTATAATCGATGCATATTATAACTTCATTAAAAATAGTTTTTATTTGCATATTCCTTGTTCATCTATAGGATTACCATGGGATGGTCAATTTGACCACGCCGCCATAAATTAGGTAGTATTTCTGCTGAACACACATCGTATTAACTCAGCTGACTTTATTATTAGGCTGTATGTATGTATAGCAACTCTAAAACAACTGTCTTTCGATCGTTAGAACACAATTGTCGGGCGATGAACTTGCCTGCCCCTGCATACCTTGCATCCGAATATTCCCGGATCATCCCATTGTTGCTTTTTCGCCGTCTTCTTATAAGATAGGAGACGAAATAAATAAGACCATATATTAATTTAACCAGAAAAGATGTTCTTATTCATATTTTCCTATACAAATTCATGAATAAAAATGGCTAATATTGTAAATTAATGTATTGAAAATGTATGTGTGTGTGATTTCAAACTACTTTTATCGGTGTCATTCGTACTCGTAAAGATTCAGGAGCTGTTAATTCAATTCAATCAATTATTTGTTGCCGAGAATACGAAAGTGTATTCAACGCTCAATCTCGGTCGAATATGTTTAGCAAATAAAACATCACTTCAACCGACACGGAAATGTCTAATTAATTTCCAAGAAAAAAAACTTTACTGAACTTGACGTCATATAGCCGGCATTAATATGTGCATGTTATAATAAATATAACATCTTAACAAAATGTGCATTCATATTTTTATCGATAGATAATTATTGTTTAATTGTTTATAGCCCATAACTTTTTATCGGAACTTTTTTGTTCTTTGAATTAAAATGAATGCTCATTCCATTACAATGTTGTCTTTTTTTGGTATTATTTTAAAAAGTTGTCAACATCAGCTTAAAATACTTTTCGCATCGTTGTTTATTAATTTCAAATTCGTTTAATAATTGTGATGTATCACGCTTAACTCTTTAATAAATTACTCTTTATATAAATAACTCTTATAAATAACTCTTTAATAATACAAATGTTACAATATTATTTAATAAATAACATTAACGTATGTTTACTGTTATTTTCGGTTAATATTTTTAATTTAAAAGTAAATAAATAGAAAAATATATCCCGCAAATTGTATTATAGAAAACGATTAAAATGTTCATTAAAACGCATAACGTAACATAGTCAAAAGCATCATTTAAATCAATAAAATCAATACTTATTAAGATGTTGTTTCGTTGTTTTCAGTCGAGTTAATGATATTCGTGACAGTGCAATTGTTGAAGGTTAAATTGATTTTGAGGGGATCTTGAGTTGATGCTGGACGTGCATATTTTGCAACTGTTTCAATTCCCTCTCTGTTGAGAACAATAGAGGCATTCTGAATCAGTACGTCAGAAGTTCTTTTATATGAACGTACCCCAAGAACCGAACGGTGCCCTGTTTTCTCCATAATGATCTGTTCGTCTATTTCAGCTTTCAATAGTGTTGTAGCGCATGTTGCTTTTAGACTATGGTTAGTCTTTCTGCCGGTAATTCCGCATCGAGAGCACATATTTTTCACCCATGTATTAAATGTATTATGACCAATAGGTCGTGATGTGAACCATGTTTCTGAATTTTGCCATTTTGTTGTTGTTTGAAGGTAAAATCGATTAGTGCCAGCAGGTAATCGTTTCAGATATTCTTCAAATGTTTTAATATGACATTTTGAGGGGTTTTCTAAATTCTCGTAATAAATTTTTATTTTAGGATTTAGTCTGCGATCATTTATTAAATGATTTAAACCTCCCGAATAGGTTTTCGTGTCCGCTTCTGAGTATATAATCGCTCGTTTCCAGAAACAGTTTCTATTTGAAACGGGTCAATAGACAGACAGGCGTGTTCTCTACCACCCCGAATAGCAAAATTAATACCGTTTAAGTAAAAAATTGTTTGAATTAATTGCTTAGGATTTCCACATCCTAACTCACTTTTCCCACAGAATATTTTCTTCCTATTCTGATAAGATTTCAGACTGTCGTTTCGTAATACCGACTTTTGCGCTTGTCGACTGTTCCATCGATGAATCAAGACAGCCTTCGGCCATCGGTCATTAATAATATATTCATCTAAAATGTCATTCATTATCTTCTACGTACTTTATATAAGTATTATATAACTTATTTATAATTCGATTTTTTTAAATATTACAAATTATGTGGAATAATGAAATAGAAAGCAGTTTGGCCGTTGATAATTTGATAATAGTAGTATAGGAAGAGTCGATTCGACCACACTTATAATTAGATTTATGAGTCATGGCTAAAAATAGATCATGACACATACCCCCCCCATAAGAAGAGTCGATTCTGACTCACTTATAAATAGATTTATGAGTCATGGCTAAAAATATATCATGACACATACCCCCCCAAAAAAATATTTTGAATTTTCGCCCCGCAAAAAAATCGAAAATTTTCCAGTCAATCAGAATCGAGTATTGGTTTTTTGGTTACTATGGCTTCCTAATGGCCGATTTAAACCAGGTCAAGGTCGTGTCCGA
>JAUZND010000279.1:0-14261 GCA_034780555.1 Coelogynopora nodosa | reverse complement strand
TAGTTATAACCTATAGTTAAGGGTTAATTAATAATAAAACACTGAATTATATCTCTAGTCCAAAATCCCTTTTAGAATAAAACATTATGTCTGGTACATTAATTTGTGAATGTCAGTGAGACATACAATACTTAATTTAAAAATTTGAAATAACTATAATATATAATATGTACAAGTTGACACACATATATATAAAATTATGCATGTACATAAATGTTAATTAAACTAAAACTTTCCGAAGATTGATAAACCATGTTTACTACCATGTACAAAGTCATTAGTAGGTATCATAGAGTAGGTTTTGTGCTACACAGTTTGCTTTTTATTCACCCAAAGTCATTTCTATCTTAACTAGTGAATATGCTATTGTGCTTCACACATGTGGAAATTATTCAAGACTGTAAATAAGATAAAATCGAAAGCATCAAATTAATTTTAATTTCCAACAGGCAAAACAGTGCAACTAATGTGGATTCAGTCAATATGAAACAATAATTTAGTTAGCGCCTCTAGGAAGGATTTTGTTGGAAAAGAGCACCTCTAGGAAGAATTTTGTTGGAAAAAAGAGCGCTCCTATGAGGGATTTTGTTTGAGAAGAGTGCCTCTAGGAAGAATTTTGTTGGAGAAGAGCGCCCCTATGAAGGATTTTGTTGCAAAAGAGCGCCTTTAGGAAGGATTTTGTTGGAAAAGAGCGCCTCTAAGAAGGATTTGTGCTCTGGCAGACGGAAGGGCGCCTCTTCTACTGGGGGGCGCCCTCCAAATTATTGGTCCAGCAACTGCTGGGTCTGCCGGGCCTGCTCCTATGGCCCTGATCTACATGTGGGATAAAATAGTTAAAATATATTGTGTAAGACCTAAATATTAGTTATAGAATATTCCCAATTATCCCTAAGCCAGGTGATCCCCATTATGCCTAACTATTCTCACACAAAAGTCTTCCTTCTTATTGTTCAAGTCATTAAAATATTAGATTGTAAGTAAAACTTTCAAGTATACTAGATCCAGATAGATTAATTAAGCTACAAATACTATCCATAGAAGTATATTGTTTAAAGAAAGATTGACTGAAGTATTGTAAAGTGACATTCTTATAATAACAAGTTATTCTCTGTTTATATTGTCTATAGTATATGATAGATAAAGAGTCTCATTTAACAAATATTGTTATTCTATAGAATTATGTACTAGTTAGAACCTGACATTCAACATTTTTGGTTTTCCCTTTCACCCAAAAGCCCATTCTTTTTAAAAAACATATTTAGTATTTATTTTTAATTGACACTAAAACTTTTCAATACTATTACTAAGTATTACCTTTTATATTTTTTTAACCAGGGCAGTACTGCAAATATATTCAAATATTGCTTAATGTTTAATTAGTTAAAATGCTAAACCAATAACTATAAATGTAAACATATTCTCTTTCAGGTATATTTTTTACATTTAATGTCATTTTCATAAACATAATATGGTGCTTTTTTATTCAAATGTGTTTTAATAGTAAAATAATAGTTATACAATATTTCGACCATACAACATGATATAAAACTACTCATTTTTACCATCAGTAAATTCATGCAACCAAAGGCAAATTATCAAGTGAAGAGGTTCCTCATATCATACTTAGAAATCTTTTAAATATAAATTAATAAAAAGTTTTAATAAATTCAAAATTACTAATCAAAACTAGGAATGATGCCAATTTATGGGATTAATCAATTATTTATTTTTACTTATTTTATTTTGACATATTAATTAGTTTAAATAAACAAACATGATGAGTTTTATATTAATAAATATTTCACATGCTTAATACAAAACAAAGGAGTTTATATGGACATAACTAGCTATGAGGCAGTTGAGCAACTGCCTGACATTAGCACTTGCACCTGTATGATTGTTATTCTTCAATTAAAATATGTGTATTGGCTATCATCCAACAAATAGATTTCCATCAGAATATAAAACTGAAGTTGCTGCTAGCTCTCTCTACCCAGACCATTTAAGTGATCTGGATGTCTCCATCAGTCAGATGATAATCGAGTTTTACAGGACGATCTGTCATATCCAGAGAACTAATGAAGCTATGGAGGGCAAGATACCAGAAGGAATTTACCAATGTTTATGTGTCATGGAATGTTCTGGTTTAAACAGGCAGGAGAGGAAGGCATTTATCCAAACATTGTACAAACATTAAAAGTAGTTTTGAAAATGCCAGTTGGGAGTGTAGCATGTAAGAGATCTTTTAGTGCATTGCACAGACTGTGCACTTGGTTTCATAACAGATGCTCCAGTACAGATTGAATAACTTGGCAATATTACATGTACACAGTGCTTAGTGGGAGATTTAAATATATTTTGCCATTGTATTTTAAATAGGTATGATCTTACAAGATCCAAGAGGATCTTCAAATAATCATCTATTTGACTAAAGTCTTTGATTTTATTGTTTAGTAATAGAATTTTGTATAAATATACTAAAGAATAAAAGATTTCATTGCATACCTTTTTGTTTTATGGTTTAGAATTATTTTGCAGAAGATGACCATGTTGTACAGAGAATACTGTTGTGTAATAATTTTTTGTGAGTATATAACTAATAAATTATCAATATATATTTTTAATTTGTCACATAACTTTATCCAACACATCATTTAAACAGCGCCCTTTCGATATTCTGCCAACTATATGACAAATATATGACAACTTCCACAAATTTAATTACAAAATTAACTATAAATTCAATTATTAATTCAACTGCAGATTCAAGCACAGATTAATTCACTGATTTTAATTTAATTTTTAATGCAAGTTCAATTTGAATACCTATTTCAACTATAAAATCTGTATTTAAATATATTATTAAAATTGCTGTTAAATTTATAATTAATTATGTAGTTGAAATTAGTATTTAAATTGGTAATAAAATTAGTAATTAAATATTAAGGTAAATATGTTGTTGAAATTAGTACTTAAATATGTAGTTGAATCAGTAATTATATTAATAATAGAATTTATAGTATCTGCAGTTAACTGAATAATTAAATTATGGTCAAATCTAAGATTAAGTTATAGAAGCTATATTTTTTATTTAATTTATAATTCAATAATTAGTTAATTATATAGTTGCATCTATAATTTAATCAGTATTTATATTAAATTAAGTAGTTAAATCTGTAATTAAACATGCACCAAAAATTATATATATATATATATATATCAATAATATAAAAACTGTACTATATTAGACATATAAAATTATATTATAATAATTTGTATTTGCTCATATTTTTATAACAAAAAATATATGTAATAATTATAATATATATTGTATATATAATACATATCTACCATAATTTAATTAAATAAATAATTTACCTTGGATCAAATTTTATAATTATTTATTATAACATATTTAATTATATATTGATAGTCAAAATAATATAATAGTTTTAATTATTATCAACAAAATTATAATATAGTAAATTCTTTATAAAAAAAATGATATCATATTAAATCATTATTAATTTAAATTAAGTAAATATTGTATATAGTGAATAATTTATACTATACTATATTAAATTATTTTTAATATAATGTATAAAATAATAAAATGCTCTAATAATTATTATAATATATATATATATATATATATATCCAGCTTATCATGTTAATTTATCATATCTAAGTAATCTATTCAATACAATAAAGTTAAATAATTACAAATAAATATTAAATTTATCCCAAAAATTATTGGAATTTTGTTGTTTTGATTTATATGGTCAAATACATTTCAAACTTTTGAAAATATATATTGTAGTACAAAGGATTTTCTTTTATTTTACTATAAATACTATTTACCATCAACCACTGTCAATAAACAACTGTTTGCTATACAATACTCATATCGTAACTGAAATTAACCCTAATATTATATAAAATTAATTATGTTATGTAATATATCATCTATTCATAAAAAAATTAAATTCTCCACTCAAAAATGCCAGACAGCTTTTTAAACTAATGAAAAAGTTATTATCTAAATTATTTATTAAATAACTATTTTTTAATAACTTAATATACTTAAATTATTACATTACATTAATCATAAAGGTATACTTTAATTATTAAGTACACTTACAGTACTAAATACACTTAAATTATATAATATAATTAATAAATAAATATACCTTAATTACTATTGCTGTAAAGTACTACCTAATTACTACTACTTATTATTACCATTATAGAAATTATATTTAAAGAAATGTAATTAATAATAAAAATGACAACAAAAGATAAGATTTTGGTGAAATCATCAAGTAGAATTAAAATCTGTTCATTTAGAGTTTTTTGATTTATTAGACTTTGGATAAATATTAGTATTATACCACATCTTTGCTATTTATGTATTATAAAAATTGTTTATATATCTAAAAGTTATTGCACGCCAAATAAATATTTTTTATTGATTTACGTAAGAAATGAATGTAATTGACGGGAAAATGTAAAATCTATAAAATATATACGCACGATTGATAGTGGTTTTTCAATCAGATAAAATATATACGCATGATTGATAGTAGTTTTTTATTGCCCATTACTATAAAATGTGTAGAAACTTATATTTAAGTAAAGTATATGTATAGTTATAATATATATTATGATATACAAACGTATATATATTATAGTTTTTGTATCCACCCATAGAAACTAAGAAACTCGAGTTTTTTTCTTATTGAATGAGCGAAGCGAGTTTTATAGGAATAAAAACGAGTGTTTCTTAAGTTTTTCTATCCGATGAAAATGAATGCATACGTTTCGGAATCTATAAAGTAAACAGATTCCTCATTCCTTGCCAGTCTCCAAGATTCAAAAATTCCTAGGCCCCATCGTGTTGATTTTTCAGTATTTTTAGTTTGACTTATTATATCATTAATTTGTTTACTAGAGATATTTGCAAAACGTTTGTTATTCATTTTATAGCGTATAAAAAGTAATTGTTCAAATAATTTGCTGTGCTTCGTCTAAACAGTTTAAATATTTATTATACGAAAATTTCATGAATTTAATTTTTTAATCAATCTGTGGTATAATACAGTTATTGCATTAAAATCAATGCTAAATTAGCTCACTGACGCTCGTATCGATAATTTGAAAACTCAAACTTTCGTGCAATAATTGCTGATATACCATGATTTTCATGCAATAACTATATATTATATATAGAAAAATAGATAGAGAGAATATAAGTTTAAATAATTATTATACTAAATTATAAATGTGTGAATATATTAATTTTGTTATTATACATTAAGGACATATATATTGATTATCCTTATAAAACCTTGTGTCACAATTTTAACATTTAATGTTGATTATCAATTTGTCATTTAAATATATCTATAAAAATGTTAACTATTGTTATGGTTTAAGTTTGTGATCTATGTTCAAATGATAACTTATCTATAATATTGATGAGAATAATGGAAATTATTATTATATATTTACAGGGGCACAGCCAGAATTTCACAGAGAAGGGTCAAATTTGACAAATACTCCCCCCTCCCCATGTTTTTTAAACATGTTAACATATCAATAGATATTTAGAAGCTTTGTTAGATAGGTACATTATCAGCCTAATCATTATGAATAAATAATTATTAATTAAAATAATTTGATAAACAATACAGTTCAATAAACAATAAAAATAATAAGAATTAATTATATAATGACTTTAGCATCTATAAATTATCATAACGGAACAATATATTTGTGAAGAAACACACAATTGAATATGCTTCAGCAATATCGCACAATTCACATATGGTACTGGATGGGTTGAGAAGTACAAAACATGTACTAATGTACAAAAATTACAATGCTAATTATTTTAATTTTATACTAAAAAAATACTGTTCATAAAATCATGTTTGATAACATACATTAATATATAGCATTAAGTTCTACAATTCATTATTTAAATTGAAAATGTGTCAATAACAAAATGATATTTAAGTGTAATGTCCTTATGTATTGCTAAGAGAGCAAGTCCGATTAGTTTTTCTTAACCCATAGTTGATCGAAGGTAGGTTTTAAGTAGTTGTAAAGTACTGAGGGATAGTTCACGATTGGTATTTGTCACCGGAATTGTAGCAAATATTTTAAGTAAGATAGAAATGTTTAGGATATAGTCCATAGTCACAAGGCTCTAAAGATTGCTTGATCGAAGAAAGACTATTACAGATCTCAAAGTCTACCACTTTTGTTTGCATCGGCCAAATTCATATTCACACTCCTCTAGACTAGCAACCCGAAAATTGGAATAATTTCCAAGGAATTCCTTGACATCTACTAAATAAACGTATTTAAGTTAAATTTTTAATAAACGCTTATAGTTTATTTGTCCAGCATTCCATATTTTAGATAATTATATTTAATACTAGCACGTATATATTATTGCATCATACAGTAGAATGTGTTCGAAAGGGTTATGGTTTTCATAAATAATTTTGTATAATGACAACAATAATTTTAATTTTTTAAATTTTATAACATTTAATTAAAACAAAATTGTGACCAGAAAAGAATAAAAATTGTTTAACATTATCAATCAATGTTGCATCAATCAAATTTCAAACATTTTGTTATGAATTCGTCAAATTGTAATTATTTTGTTTTAGTAGTTTAAAGCATTTTAGTTTTTCTAAGAAATTTAGTGCAAAAATTTATTCACAAATCTAGGCCATATTTGTGAAATATACTGTTTAATTTAAAATATTTATTACCTTTTTAGAGAATGATGGATGAACCAGAACCAATATATGAAACTAATGAAGAAAATTATATTGAGGAAGAATCTCAAGAGCGAACTGAACCTTGTTCTACTTGGGTTATGAAACTAATTGCACAAAATGCTGCATCAAAAAATGTATTTATGGACCTTTCCAATAAAAGTTTAAATGAAATCCCGGAGCTTCTTCTAGGTTTGGACCATATTGAGGCAAGTAATGTTTTGTATATAGAAATATTTATTAATTGCGAAAGAATACAAAATAAATACGCTCAGTATTAAATAGGGGTATTCTACCTATTCAGTTACCAGAATAATTCACAGAAATGAGCTATTCATCATATAAAAATTAATGCAATTTATTACATAAACAAATGGTAATCCTTTGTTAAAAAACGTTAAAAAATATTTTTATTAATATTGATTTATATCTCGTATTTCTTTCATCCATGTATTTATTGTATGTTACAATGAAATTTGTTAAAATTTAAAAAGTTAAGTGATAAAAAAGGGATTTATTAAAAAATTGTTATGTTTCTGACGCAATTTCCAATTTTATTTTAATTGTATTAGTTGCCGACCAGTTTCACCGCATCCGGACGTATGAAATTATGTTCAGTTTGTTAAATCAATTGCAAAGAGTTTTTCTGATGAGTATACCACCATAGCCACACTGAACAATTTGGCGCTTCCTTTTTTCGAATGCTTGAATTAGGTCTCTGTCAGTAATAACATGTTTATGCGCAAGAAAGTTGATATTTCCTTTAATTTTAATGGAATAAAACAATTAATATGGATATTTGGCTATAATTTATAAATTAATTAATAGTTAATATTATACGCTGCAATATTGTAAATATAATTTTATTTCACTTGTTTGAACTTTTTATATTTGTATTATTTTTCATTCTAAAATCAACCTTTTATAAATTCTATCCCTTTAGTTTCTCACAATAAATTATAGTTGTTAAATTAATAAACTCATTTATACCTATTGATTGCACTTATTTTTAATTACAGTACATGTATCTACAAGACAACAAAATAGTGGCCCTTCCAGAGAACTTCTTTTCCAGCTTTCCTCGTTTAAAATGGCTCGACCTCCGAAATAACCGATTAACAAGTTTAAATTATACTGATATCGGATCACATCGTCATTTACAAACGTTACTATTGAGTCAAAATAAAATACGAAAACTACCACTTGACCTTGGTATGTAATATTTCATTTTGTTACTATATTTTTTATATGCTGTCTATGTGATCAACTTTATACAATCAAAATATGCTCATATTATTAAAACTCTACGTTTTTCCTTTTAACTCCCTATTTAGCTTAGCTGAGATACATTTAATTTAAAAATAAATTTATATTAGATTAGATTAAAATTAATATTTAATCTGTTCAAAATATTGCCGCTGTGAAGCGGTTATATAGGTATATATTATCAATTTTCTGTCTAATTTCTGCCCAAATACACAACTTTTTAAATTTATTATTTGATTCCTTTGTCAAATTATTTTTCAATTAAATGATTGATTTGTCTGATATATAAATATAATCTAATTTATGTTAAAAGTTATATGCACTATCAATGTATTGGTTTCTAATGAAGAATAAAATGGAGCCATTTCTCATTGCAGGCTATGTTGTGTCTCTCAAAGCATTAAATCTGGGTGATAATCAGGTGAAATTTCCCCCTATAGAAGTTATAGAAAAAGGCGTTTTTGAAATATTGCATTTTTTACAAAGCAATCTGAGCAAGATGGCACAAGGTGATGGTGAGGAATTTGGTGGTAAGAAAGATATAGACATTTTTTATACCCGTTGTAATTTTTAAACCTGAATAATATACTGTATGTGTTGACATTTTTATTTGAATTTAATTTAAAATATGTTATTATTGATATTTAATATAATTTTTGCGTTACATAACATTTAAATTTAGTATAAAGTATGTAATTAATCCACATTGAAAAATTTTAATGTTGGAAATTGCGTTTTTATTATTAGTTTAAAATTCAATATTTTACGTTGACTTTTTTGTAAACATATAAAGATTTTTAAGAGAACTGCCATCAGCCAACAAATATTTAATAATCGCATCAATGTGAGGTGTGTAAACTATCCATGTTATACCTTTTCTTTGCAAAGCAACTGGATATATTCAGTGTTTTTAAGACGAAAACATTGATAAAATTGACGCTTGTTCTATTATGACTTTGAAAATCGTAAAATATTTTGGATCCTTGTTTTTAAAAATAACCCTCAATTATAAGACTGATTATTCATTCATAAAAATGAATAACTTGTCAAAATTACAATATAAATATTTATTTTTCAAACTTCATTGATTTTTTTATGTCTACACATAAAAATATATCAATATAATAACATAATTATCTTTTTAATAAGACATCATCAGTTTATAATAATTAATATTTACATTTCAAACCAATGTTAATGGATTATTTTTACTGGCAATAGCTACAGCTATACCATCTATGTATGCAAAATAACCGGTTCCAGTATAAGCACACCTTGTACACAACTTTACATTCCCGCGGCAAGAGCATGCCCTCGAGGGGGAGGACACGGTGAACGGTGACAGACGAGAGAGCTACTCGAACGCCGCCAGTGATCCGCATTTCACCGCCACCACCGACTACACGCCACCCGGCTACCACTCACTCGTCATGCCCTTCTCCGCGCCGGGGCAGCATCACCGCGGGTTTGAGGATCAACAGGAGCACCAGCTGGTCCACTACGACCCGCTATCGCTGTCGATGGACTCGCGGTCGGCGGCAGCGGTGACGGCGGGTTCCCACGGGGCCGCCATGGTGCCCAAGATGAAGATCAGTCAGTCGGCCACCCTCCACAAACCGGTGGCCTACTATCAGATACGCCAGCAGTACCTGGAGCGCTCTAGGGGCGGCGAACAGAGGAGGTATGATATGGCGGATAACGTTGGTATTCGTTTTTGTGCTTAGTCTGTCTTATTGATTTCAGTAATGCTGGGTGTTTTGTGACATTGCGATGACTTTAAATGTGCCTTGATGTTTAAGAACTACATTCTGTGAAAAATAATAAATATATTTTCTCTCACTCTTATTCTTCGCCCGAGTTGTACGAACCACAAAAATTTTGAGTATTATAATTTCGAAATATGTATTATGGGTAATTTAACAGTTTTAAATTAATGTAATAAAATCTTTAAAAGTTTATACAATTTAAAAATCAACCTGTAAATATATGACAACGTTAAATATATATATAAGGGCGATTTGTAGCTTCAAATCATATATTTGTTTTTTGGGATTACCCCATTATCATTTATATTAACACTTAAATATAAAAGTTTTCCCAAATTCAATTTGTATTAATTTTAAAATATTAATTTGGTCAAATCCAAAATCAATTAAATTATATATATGTATGTTTAGTATGTTGTATGTGCAATTCAACATTTGAACTAAAAGAAAATACTTTTAATTATACACAGACATATACAATATATATATAATTATGCTGGCAAATTGAAAATGATATATGTGGTATTGTTAACAAATAATATTTAAAATTAAAAAATAAATTATTATCAAAGACTTTCGCTATGATCTGTATAATAATGTTTAATATTTAGTACAAACACTATTAATTTATTATTTATTAATACTATTAATAATTAGTACTTTTTGTTATTTTAAATTAATTATAATAATACGTTATGATTATATTTTAAACATGTAGGTACCCCAACGTTATGAAAAAAGTCGAAAATACTACTTTTACTCGTATAACGTATTATTATCTGAATATTTGAACTACTAATATATAATATATTAAAAAACGTATGCCAAATGTCTTCATCTATCTTTTAAACACGTTGATAAATCAATCCATATTATTTCACTATAGTATGTTATATGTAAACAGCACACTCCACACCTCCACCGGTATCCATATAACATATGACCAAAAACGTGTTGCTACCCGACCCCAACCTGCAGTATCGCCCGAACCCAGTCGGAGCGGCACAACGAACTGGTGAACCGGTATCCCGAGCCGCCGACACTGGACATCATCGAACGGAACATACTGGACGAGCGGCGGAAGAAGCGTGTCCGCGAGGTCAACGACAAGCAGGAGGCCATCATGCAGAGGAGAAGGTGCGGAGCAGAATTGACTGTATTTCATCATAGGGTGCTTTCTCGCAGAATGTGAAAGCACCAAGAGAGTGGGGTGGGCGAAGGGGGTCAAGTTGTGGCACCGGTGTTTGATCATGTACTGTTCACAATCTGCTGAGGCTATCGTTCTCTATTTCTTAATTCACTCTCGATTTTATACATTTCCGTAGACTTGGTGACGTAATAGATTTTTTTTAAATGTTGTCTGTATCAAAGAGTATTTAAGCCTGCCTAGGCTGAAACTTTCATTGATCTCTCGCGTCCTTATCAACTTTCTGCTAAATAATTAGTTTGGCGTTTACTGGTGTGATAAAAGTGGATTTTTTAAAAACTATTTTTACTTTAAATCTAGTGTATTATGTATTATGATTAGAACTTATTTCTCACTAAATAAACACCTAACTAAGCGTATGAATAGAAAACGAATTATGCATTTATGTAATCGAATTGAAAACTACACAATAAGCTAAACTATTATGTGTCAATTTAAAACCATCGATCCCCCTCTACGACTAAATAACCTTCTAAAAGTACCTGGTGCTGCTATAGTTAAACATAATAGAATGTACTATATTTGTGGGGATATATTTTATTATATAATTCTATTATTTCTATACTGTAGACTAGTAGACAAAAGAGAATATGCTATTTGACTTCGTATGCCCTATTATTTAACGGATTTAGATTATATTTTTTGCTAATATCTTATAATCGATATGTAACCAAGTCGAAGTATCTTAAAATGTCTCTACATTGATGGATTTCTCCGTTTATGTCCCTCAAACTGTTAGAAATGTTAGAAATTAATGTTTTACGTTTTCATTTACTTTATTTAGAATTGTGGTCCCATATACAATTGATTAAAAAGTCATAAATATTTACGATATATAATATCTGATATTGTTTACAAAATATATAAAACATTGTGCCTATACATACGGACTTAAGCTTTTATTATTTATCGTAGACCTTAATGTATACACTATAAATCAACATAAATGTTTATATCTGCACCTATGGATCTGTATTTTCATAAATTGCTATGATATTGCTCAATTTAGGGTACACTATTATTTAAAAAATTCATATTAAGTTCGCTATTTTTATTCAGTTGAACGTTAATATTGTTATAATAACCACCGATATATTCAATCAGATTAATTTTAAAATTTATTATTTTTGTCAGCAACATCACATGTTAATTGTGATGAAAGTCAAAAAGACTTTAATTTCGTGTTATAGAATAATAAATAGCGCCATATATAACCCTGCCTACTCCTACTCTCAAACTACTAATAATTATTTCAGAGAAAATAATGTTTAGAGCTAGACACCTTATAGTTTACAGTATGAAATTGTGTATGTTGTAATAGTAACACACTAATATGTAGTGCCGCAATTCTACAGAAATCTCGATTCGGTGAAGCAGTGGCGTGATGAAAGCAAGAAGAAGCAGCGAGACATGTACTTCGAACAAATGAAGAAAGGAGCGGCACAGATAAAGCATGGTGGGTCTATAGACGACACTGTTCAGCTAGTTTAGATATTTTTGATCAATCATAAATTCACTTAGTTTAGTTTTTCTTGTATAAATTTATTTCAAATTATCGATATAAGTGAAAAATAATAGTGATATTTTGAAATCTCCTTCAAATAAAATTATTTATAAATATTGCTACTCAAATTACTCATACTAGGACTCATACTACTCATTCTAGGGCTCAAACTGCTCATGCTAGGACTCATACTAGGACTCAAATTGCTCATACTATGACTCAAACAGCTCATACTAGGACTCAAACAGCTCATACTAGGACTCAAACAGCTCATACTAGGACTCAAACTGCTCATACTACTCATGCTAGGACTCATACTAAGACTCAAACTGCTCATACTAGAACTGATACTTTGACTCATACTGCTCATACTAGGACTCATACTGCTCATACTAGGACTCAAACTAGGACTCATACTAGGACTCAAACTGATCATACTAGGACTCATACTAGGACTCAAACTGCTCATCCTAGGACTCATACTAGGACTCAAACTGCTCATCCTAGGACTCATACTAGGAATCAAACTGCTCATCCTAGGACTCATACTAGGAATCAAACTGCTCATACTAGGACTCATACTAGGACTCATAGTGCTCATACTATGACTCATACTGCTCATATTAGGACTCAAACAGCTCATACTAGGACTCAAACTGCTCATACAAGGACTCAAACTGCTCATACTAGGACTCAAACTGCTCATACTACTCATGCTAGGACTCATACTAAGACTTACATTGCTCGTACTAGGACTCAAACTAGGACTCATACAAGGACTCAAACTGATCATACTAGGACTCAAACTGCTCATCCTAGGACTCATACTAAGACTCAAACTGCTCATCCTAGGACTCATACTAGGACTCAAACTGCTCATCCTAAGACTCATACTAGAAATCAAACTGCTCATCCTAGGACTCATACTAGGAATCAAACTGCTCACACTAGGACTCATACTAGGACTCATAGTGCTCATACTATGACTCATACTGCTCATATTAGGACTCACACTGCTCATACTAGGACTCATACTGCTCATTTTAGGAATCATACTGCTCACACTAGGACACATACTAAGACTCAAACTTTTCATACTACTCATACTAAGACTCATACTGCTCACATTAGGACTCATACTGCTCATATTAGGACTCATACTGCTCATATTAGGACTCATACTGCTGATACTAGGACTCATACTGCTCATATTAGGACTCAAACTGCTCATACTAGGACTCATACTACTCATACTAGGACTCAAACTGTTCATACTACTCATACTAGGACTCATATTAGGACTCATACTACTCATACTAGGACTCAAACTGTTCATACTACTCATACTAGGACTCATATTAGGACTCATACTGCTCATATTAGGATTCATACTGCTCATATTAGGACTCATACTGCTCATATTATGACTCATACTGCTCATACTAGGACTCAAACTGCTCATATTAGGACTCATACTACTCATACTAGGACTGATACTTTGACTCATACTGCTCATACTAGGACTCATACTGCTCATACTAGGACTCATACTACTCATACTAGGACTCAAACTGCTCATACTGAGACTCGAACTTCTCATACTAGGACTCAAACTGCTTATTCTAGGACTCACACTACATCTTTTGTCGCCGCTGAGGGTCCTAAGTCCCGCACCTTATTTAGTTTCTACTGTATCTCTTTGGGTCATCTTCTACTTTCGGTCC
>JAUZND010000278.1:0-14263 GCA_034780555.1 Coelogynopora nodosa | reverse complement strand
GTATGTAAAAATATTCGAAATAATTTTTGTTATATTTTTTAGTTAGATAAAAGTATTTTAGCCACTGAGTAAAAAATCAGGGTCATACGTGTTATAGTTCAATCAAAAAGTTAATTTATTTGAAATAAAAATAAGCATACCCCCAGCCCCTCCACGTGCGAAGGGTTAAACTAAAAATGTAATTTGAAAATCTATACTCGTTTAGCCTACATTTTCACATAACTGTTCCAATTTTCATTAAATTCCTGCTTGATGCTTTACGACTTCGGATTACATGAAATCGACCATTAAACGGGCTAAATACAACCTAATGGAGAACATAATATTGTCGGGATGCTAATGCTAACAATCGAGCAAATAGATTACTTATATATGATCACTGCTGGTGAATATACTCCAAAAGTGCTACTCTATATGAGGAAGCCGACGAAAACCTGACGATCCGAGATGCAATGGTTTCATAAATGTTCTTATAATATTTGAATAAAATATAAAGATTTAATTTTAAATTTTAAATGAAAAAAATTAAACATTTTAATTTTATAATTCTACATGTAAATAATAAAAGTAAACGAAAATTAAATTAATACCGTTTTTAATGGTTATTTTTAACATAATCTCCTTTTTGCCACAATATTTCTAAAATAGCCTACCTCTTTATTTCTTTTTCCGATTAAATTTTCCGCTTACCGATATTTGTAGAGGAACCAGCTAAACTTAATAAGTGTTATATATGATTCACGAAGTCTAGTCAAGTAATTGATAACATACACTGTAATGGGTAATTCTGATAATTTTCAGTAGATCACAATATTGCATTATTTCAAAATGTATCCGACTTGAGGTTCTGTTGACTTTAATTGCAGTGGAAACCACCTAATCATGTCTAGTGTCATCACCTGCTCCTTGTTATTGATTGATTGTTTGCAAAGATTTAATGAAAAAATATGGAATTATACATAGAATTCATAGAATGCACTAAATACTGGTACATTTTAGTTATCAATGACCAAATGAACTATTGGGGACAGTGTGGTTGTCCAGGCTGCACATTTACTCCTCATGCTCCACCCCCCCCCCCCCAATTAACCCCACTACTACTTAATGATTTAATTGTACAACACGCACTTGGTGCAGTGGTACTGATGCTACTATCCATTGAGGAATAAAGTAAGCATATAAGATCGATAACTCCAAACAAATTACACATAATATATTCATCCGACATATTCGGAGGAAGCCAGGAAACAGTTGCTCTATCTAATCTTCTGAAAGATAATATCACCCTCGAGACCCAGATGAAAGTCGGGAAAACCCTCAATAGCAATTTGTTATTGAAGGATTTGGGCTACTGGAAACTGGATATCTTCATTATATTATAAGGTTCATTTCTGGACACCGATACATTAAAATAGTAAAGAGCATTACTATTAGAATACATATTATGTTTGAACTTACTTTATTGATTTGTATGAATATTGATTATCACAGTCGACGTCGTATTATTGTGCATTGTATATGTTTGAATTTACTATATTGATTTGTATGAATATTGAGTATCACAGTCGACGTCGTATTATTGTGCATTGTATAATATGTTTGAACTTACTATATTGATTTGTATGAATATTGATTATCACAGTCGACATCGTATTATTGTTTGTGCATTGTATTTAATCTTAAAAGATATCTTGTGTGTGTACCCCTAACATATCATTTTGTAATACAATAACTTAAACAAGACTATTGAAACTAGCGTCCATTCCATTCCCTACAGAATATGGAATGAATATGAATTCATCTAAACAATTGGTAGATGGGGCCTCCCCTCCTTCCACTGACAGATAGATAATTGGCGCAATGCCATTTCATTGATCTTGTGTGGCAAATCATACAGTTGAGTTGCTATGACATAGTATTACTTAATTCTAACAATATCGCAGGTAAGCTCAAGTTTTCCAAATAGAATGTGCACCCCAAACAACGTTACCAACGTAGCGTAACTATGGACATGTTGCCAGTTTTATCCATAAAAGGTCGAGACGAACAATAATTAATATCAGTTTAAGCCTGAAAATATAAGAACATTACACATCAATTTATTTTTGCATATTTACACACATATGTTTTAAAATGCCAAATAACTTGATTTAATTATCCCGCATATATTTCACATATATACAAAAAACGGAAGCACTACACGAGAAGCTCAGGTATGTGAAGCATGTATCATATCGACAAATTCAAGTCACCTCATCATTCTGACAGCGCAGGTTGAGGTAGCCCGGATTGTGCTCCTGTTCCCCGCCGCCGCCACCACCAGGACCGGCGGGCGGGTGGACGCACACATTGTTCTTGCAGAAGACGATCTCGTCCTCCAGCGGGGGGGCCGGGTTGCCGGCACCGGAGCCGGTCGGGGGCAAGCTCCCGG
This sequence comes from Coelogynopora nodosa, assembly GCA_034780555.1. Classification (NCBI taxonomy): domain Eukaryota; kingdom Metazoa; phylum Platyhelminthes; order Proseriata; family Coelogynoporidae; genus Coelogynopora; species Coelogynopora nodosa. Next base: position 11,832 of record JAUZND010000278.1, on the reverse strand, counting down.
AGAAGCCGAGCATGTTGGTGGCTCTACGGAGGAGGTCGGACACTGAGAGGACCAGGTCCTCGGAAGTGCTGGCTGTGGAGGTCTTGTGTGGGAGGGAGAGAGAGGAGGGGAAGGTAGTAAGATAGGTGGGGAAATAGAGAGAAGTGTATTGAGATCAGCGACAAAAAGAGAGAGTTGGTAGTGAATAAGGGAGGGGGGAGAGTAGAAAAGGATTAAGAGTGAGAGAGATGAAGAGAGTGATAGTAGCGAGAAAGGAATAGGGGGGAAAGGAGAAAGGAGTGAAGTAGGAAGCGAGTGGGGAATGTAGAAGAAAATGAAGAGGAGGAAAAGGGAGGGAGGGAGAGAAAGGAGGGTGGGAGAAGAGGATGGAAAGTAAATGGAGAGAGAGAGGCGAAAAGGAAATATTTATAGAGGGCGGGATATAAAAAACAGGCCGAAATTTTGTAGAAAGAGATCTACTCAATACCTCAAGCTATAGGTTACTATGATATTATCTTAAACCATAGACGCATTCTTAAATAACTGATCAATATATTGTCTTCAATAAAAGTAAAATTCATAATAAATACAACCACATTCTAAAAACTTGGTGGAAAGATAAAGAATTGTAGAAATTCAATAGAGAGGGAGAGATTCACAACTCAGAGATATAGAACAATGTGCTAGAAGAAAAAATGGGTGCATAAGTATATTTACTCAAATTGCTTACAACTTATACATTCCCTTGTTGTACACTCCCTACACTCCCAAATAAAAATGCAAGAAAAGTTATGAAATAATTGTTATGACTACATGTTATGAACAATTAAGTTTGTGAATAAGCTACAATGAGTATCCCAAATTAATCAATATGAAGGGTTACAATCTCCCGGACCTTCCTGTACCTGGTATCCAGAGGAACTCCTGCCACTGGACTCGAGACTGGCCAGTCCAGCCCACACCTCCTGGTTCCCCTCGGACAGCACCCCTGACGAGAGGGACTGAGAGGACTCGCGCTGCCTCATTTCATTGGGGGTCCCCTGTTTGCAATCATCACCTCTGTTGAAGCCAGCAAAACTTAGGAATCGATTCATGCCAGCAGGTGAGAAGGCTGTTGTGACCAGTGGTGTGGCAAGTGAATGTAAGTAAGTTTGTAGTTAATAAAGCATGGAATATTTAAATTGCTCTGGCAAGGTTGGTGATTTGGTAGTGATTATTTAAAAAAATTAATTACATAATGAACCTCCCAACAGGAGATGACAACTTTAATAGTGCATAACTTTAAAAAGAGGTTTTCAGAATTATGTAAGTGAGATATAGAAAAACTCTTTTAAGTTAAAGTTGATTTCTTTAACCACCCTCAAGTACTCTTTGTCCATCTTCTTTGATATGTAATCTATGTTTATCCCTGCTGAGTCCAGTTTTTCGAATATGTGAAATCTCTTCTATTTATTCGAATTTACTTTAAAAGTAAGTTCTGGCAGTTTTAGTGATATTATTTTTCTTCATTATTATTAATTGAATATATTATAATTGGAGTTTGTTGACAAAACTCTATTTAAATATGAGTGATTTTTCTGATTTAATATTTCATGATTATTGGAAGATGTGCTCATTTTGATTCATACCTACATTTTAATTCTTTCACCCTCTTCCTCTTGATAAATATATTTTTCTTGGCCCTTTCCATATTTAATAATTATAAGTTGTATTCATTTCTAATAATATAAGTATTTATGTTAATATGAACATATTATATTATCAAAGAAAGGTTCTATTCATACTGGATTTAAAGCAACTTCTAATGTTGTCTGTAATTGTTTGATTTTTTGCTCTTGTGTCCTGGATAACTCTAATCACTCTAATCAACTCTAATCACTATTTCAGAAGAATGTCATGGATCTTAGGTATTACAAACACCATAGTTTAATTTATAATTATTTTCTGAAAATAATAATAAATCAGATTTTTCAGTATTGATACATATTCACAGGTTTGTTTTTCTTAGAAAAAGATAAGTAAACTTAAAGAGAGGTTTACAAAGTCAAAAAAATTACTACATTTTTAAACAAATAATTAACTAAAAGCATAGTTAATAATTTATAAATTTTGTTAAATTTATAAAAATATGTGTTACTAATATTTAAATAAATATTCAATGTTTTTAACTTGGAAAATATTTCTAAATTTCAATAATATATTAATGGATTTTAGTAGGTGATGATTTAGCTGCTGATTTTTTAAATATGTTTTTATAAAATCTAGTTATAATCATTATTGCTGTTTGATTGAATCTGTTTTAATTGTTTTACACCCCCCTTGAACATGACATCACTTAAGAAAACATACCCTAATGAGTTTATAATTATTTTTTTAAATTAACATATATGTATGTAGTTTTTAGAGATTGGTATTTCATAATACATAATATATATATAATCTGAAAATAATTTTCAAAATGACAATAACACAAAATAAAACTTATTTTTCAAAAATATTATAAATTCCAAAAGTTACTCATATTTGTGATGTTACATGTTTATATCTATTAACATGCTTATAAATATTGATAGCAAAAATTTAAAAATATTTTGACTTTTTAAACAGTAATATGTAAGTTACTAAATGAACAGAAAACATGACATCTTACTTGTTGTTAACCAACTCCCCCCTTTGCCATGCATTATTGTGATTATACAATTTCTTTCTTGTATTCCTTTTAAATGTGATTTTAGGTGATCTCCAGATATCATAAATGCATGCAAATATCTTAAGCTATATGCAATGCAAAAAATAATCATAAACATTTTGTTTATTTATACAATAAAAGCTATACATATATGTGTTTGGGAATAATTTCAGCTCTGAAAATACACCAAAATGATGATGACTGTAAAACCATAAATGGAAGACATAGCACATATAAACATGGAATGTATATTGATTACATTGTAAAATTTTGATGCAATATATAATTATTTATCTCTAATAGATATTATTATAGGTATATTTCATTTATTTACAAAGCATATTAAAGTAAACCTCTATATAATACATGGTAACATTTACACAAATACATAACAATAATAGTAATCATTTTATTTTTTTAATATTTAATTTTAACTGTAAAAAATATTATATTTATGCATAAATTTAAAAATAATTAAAAAATAATATAAAATAATATTATGCAATGTATATATATAATAAAAAACATAATAATAATAAAATGTTTAAATTAATGACAATGTGGTTTATAAAAAATACTTTTGTTTTGTATTTATCAAAATGGCAGATATAATGTTTTCCAATGATTTCAATTTTGTGATATAATATAAACATTTTAAAAGTCATATAAAGATCACAATTTCACCCAGTTTTATAAATAACATTTAAAACATTATTCAGTTACCAAGAATTATGAAATCAAAATGTTCTGTTATATCAGATTTTAATAAAACTTTTTATGGTTGTCCAATATAATTGTGAAGGCAGCAAATTTGCCAATGTCCTAATAACCTGTAAATGGTAATTTGTATTTCCCAAACTAGCCAGAAAACTCAAACTAGCTGGAATATTGAAGATATCATGTTTATGATCATCTATGCAAAAAATCAACCATAAATATTTTTTTAAACCAGAAAAATTGTTAGTTATATACCTATTTCTATTGAAAATTACCATTTTAAAAACCCAAACTAGCTGGAACTTTTTTATTATTTAAATTGTTAAAAAGATATTTGACTATGCTTATGCTATGAGTATGGTTGATTTTTTGCATAGATGATCATGAACATGATACCATTAATATTCCAGGTGGTTCGGAGTTTATCTTCAGTAATAAAAAAGTCCCAGCTAGTTTGGGTTTTTAAAATGGTATTTTTCAATAGAAATAGGTAAATAACTAATGATTTCTTTAGGTTAAAAAGATATATATGGTTGATTTTTTGCATAGATGATTGTGAACATGATATCTTTAATATTCCAGATGGTTCGGAGTTTATCTTCATTAATAAAAAAGTTCCAGCTAGTTCGGGTTTTCTAGCTAGTTCAGGAAATACAAATTATCCTTATACTCTTAGTTTTGACATTGTTGTAATTAATATTAAGGACCTTAATATTAATTACAATATTAAGGACCTTAATAAGGTTAAGCCAAGATCAAGGATAACATTATTCAGAACTGCTATATCTTTTTCTATAAATATGATAATAGAAACTAGGTTCGGTTGCCTTACAAGTCTACAGGTAACAGGACAACCCAGCTCAAACCTTACAACCGAGACCTTATAATATGACCAAAAAATATATTATCAATATGTTGTAATTAGTAATATTTTTAGTTCTGGAAAGAAAAGAATCAAAGTTAAAAAACATACCTCTCCTATTATTAAATTGAAAAAATCTGATTTAATGTCATTAATTACAACCATTATAATATGTAATATACATATATGTCGATGTAAGTGCACACTTTTTAAATGTGTCCTGTGAAAGCTAAAAACTAAACAGCGCGCAAAAATCAGTATTAAAGATTAATCGCTTCATATGCATAATAACAAATTTATGATTAAATTGTGTGAGTTGACGACTATAATAGTCTCTTAATTTATACCTTCAAATTGATACATATTGCTGATTTATACGGATATATGTTTAATACTGTGCCAATGGTATACTAGTCGGAAAGATTTACTTTTATAGTATTAAATATATATTTCAATAAAAACATAGCTAGAATAGTTTTATAAGGGACCATCCATAAAGTACGTGCTCAGACAAGGGGAGAGAGGGGGAAGATGAAGAACGTACAGGTGCGTACAAGGGGAGGGAGATTAGAGGCTGGAAAAGGTATGTACGCTCTTATGAAAATTGTTACTATGCCTTTTTCAATAATATCTATGGTCGAATTAGGTAATTTAGTACTATATAGCTAGTGATTTAATTAAATTCGCTGATCTCCATACAAACTGAGTAAACATTTGAGCTAGAACTATATAAGTATGTCTGTGCTAAGTCTATGGTATGTATTTTATTCAGTATTTCAATTTTTATGCCGTCTGGAATTTCAGATAGACTTAATTATTAGTCGTAGTTTTATAAAGTACATAATTATTTCAATTGCCTACAATAAACTTCTTTTAATATAGTAATATATAATTTCTATCAATTTTTATCAGCTATATTAGCAAACAATTTTTTGTTAAAAATAAGTTTGGACGATAGTTATTGTTCTTTAAACAAAACAATTGAGAATTTTTATTGTCATATATACCGATTTTATTACTTTGATTATATGTGTCCAATTTGTCTCCAATATTGGCCCTCTGAGGCTTCATGAAAAGGAACTAGTCTTGCAATACTACTGCTACTATTATTGAGAAGGAGAACATGCCGCCTATCACAATAGTCGTCATCGAAGAGTCAGCATTCCCAGTTCGGAACATATTCGACCTTTTATGTAAAACATTGTTCAATAGATTATTAGTTGAGAGTCAGATAACTATAACATATATAGTTATATAATTACATGCTACCTTACATACATATTATTATGATTGTGACTTCAATTTTACATTAGAAGGTAGAATGTATAGTTTTATATTTATAATCCATAAATTTTGCCATTATAATATATATTATTTCAACTGCGTATATATGTATTCTTCTATGAGGGAGGGGGTGTGGAAAAAGCTTACAGGCGCGCAAAAATAATGAAGGTGGAGGGCCGTCAGGCTTAGTATAAGGACTGCGTATACGTATACTTTATGGATGGTCCCTAATAAGCAGCAATGAAACGTCCTATTAATTGTATTCATATACATATTTTACTATATCTATCACTTTTATAGACGGAAGTTAAATTTGGTACTAATTTTGAAATATTGCACTATTTACTTGATCGTTATTTTTGTAATTGTTACCCATTATTTTTGAAAATATTTTTGAATATTAGTAATAAATAATTACAGGACAAATTTATAATAATTGGTAAATTTTCTTATACTGCAAATAACATTTCTTTGGGGGTGTTGTGGAGGAGAGAAGGGACAATGGAGGGGAGAAGTCTGAAGTATAGGACAAGAAATTACAGTAGCAGAAGTAATCTGCCTTCCATACATATATAGTTTGTATTAATTTTTTAATGTATTGTAAATGACTCTTCATAATATATTGTTAATAAATTATAACTCTTTGTTGAAAAGAAATAAATGAAACCACTTGAAAGAGAAAAATTAATTTGAAATAAATACTCGTTTTAGTGAATATTATCCACTCCATTCGTTTGATTGTTTCTGTAATATTAAGCGACTAATCTCGATATTTTGTCATCTATGTAGATTTGTCATATTTGTCATATTTATCATTTTTGTCATCTATATAATTGTCATCTATTTTGTCATCTACTCATGGTAGCGGTAACTAATATTATAGACCGAAATGTGATCATATTTGCTTAATGTTAATATAAAATACAGGGGCGGCAGAAGACAATTACATATGTGGAGGTGCCTACTTAAAAAAAAAAAAAACGTAACAAAAATCAATGAATACAAAAAAAAGTAATTTTAAGAAAGAAATATATATATTCATCAATATTGATGCGCAATCTATTTCAAAACTATAAAGAAAACACGTATCCGAAATCGATTACAAATCCAATGAATTATACATTATTGTCCAATTTTTTGTTCTATTACTTTAAGAGACTTCTGTACATTTTATTAAGTCTACAGTATATACCCTAAAATAATTCCTTTTCTATTCATTGATATATATACGAACCCCCGTGCATCTGGACATAGATCAATTTCATCCGTTGTTTGCTTGTGCACATTTGCATTCCTGAAACATGCTTTTGCGGAGATAAGATTTTTAATTAATCGTCGAAGTGAAGAAAATGATCATTCCGCATTAGATATCGTGACTGGAATTGTGAGATAAATGCGAAGAATGCTTATAACACTTTAGAAAACATCATAGCTTTCCCTTCTGATCGACTGAATGTTAATTGCATAGTTTGTAGATATGTCGAATTGACAACTTCATCTGAGATGCGCGCAGAGCTAACTTGGTGGCATATTTAATTCAGTTTTCAGTTTTTCAACATTGACGTCGATCAAATAAAGTGCTAGTAATTTGAGTTAATTACGGTATCATGTTGCTCGTATTCATTTGAGGTGCTTGAAATAGCGTTTTTATGAAAATAACGTTACAGGTCAATTCTCCAAATAACCGTTTGGTCAAATCGCCCTTGAAGTTTAAGAAAGAGTTGGAGGATCCGTTACATCTGCTTCCTCCTTGAACCGTTTACTCATAAAAACTTTGAAATTAATCATCTGTGCGCAGTTGTCTATAGAACGCGAAGACATTTCACAAGCTCCTTTTACCTTTTATGATGATGTGTTACTTCCTTGTAAAATGATTTACAATTCCTCGGCGGGTGCAAAAATTAGAATCGATAATTCAATCCAAAATATATATGACATTTTTCGATTAAGGTAGAGATATACCTCCAGAAGAGATCAATTTGTCTTCTTGAGTTGATTTCTACCAACGTTTCTAGGAATCTATAGTAATTTTTTACAATGGAATTTATCACTTTTTCCTGCCATTCAATGTTTAATACAAATAGGCTTTAAAGCTGTACTTATATTAGATTTCAGGACAGTTGTACAGTTGGACAGGAAGGGTTGCATTTATTTGAGCCTGTTCAAAGAGAGCGTGCGTCTTAAGGCGAGTAGTTGAATAACTTGGTAACCCCCTGAGCTTATGTTTTTGTACAATCTTGTAGAATAAGATTTGTATAATGGCCAAGCAATGGACGGAAAGTGCTGTAAGGAAGTCTCTCTAAATATTGACTGCTACTCCATCCATTCTCTGTAATTGTCGCTGGATAGAGAACATCGAATGTGTATGTTTTTTTATTTTACTAGTTAAAACAGCAGCTGTTGGTAGTAGAACGATAAACATGCTAAGTGGTTCTTCGTCAATAATGTAGTTGCCATTGATTCATCTGATGCAATATTGCTGACGTCAGTAGTATCGTTGGCCATAACCACAAACCCCTTTGCATCATTAATTTCATGGATCGTTTTGCGAGAGCAGCTGTGGCCTTGAATTCTAGTGTTCTATTTACGACGTCATTTGAGAGTTACTTTCCATCGCTCAACCAGCTAGTTGCAAACAATATTTTCAGGGGGAACAAATTACCCTCTTCATTCGTATAGCGATTCCTTATCGACCTAAGTATTAATATCTCCTTCAGAAGCATCATGAAATGCTTTTGATGTGGAGCTTGATCCCTCACAAGCTAATTGTTAATTTGTGCGACCACTGCGACATTTGAAGGACGTCCACTTGGCAGTCGATATACTTGATGACAATGAATATTCTATTTGGTATCAAACTTTACTTTCGCATTTTACAGTAGGCCCACTGAAAGATCGGTTCAGTGAATGGTATTCCATTTGACTGTCATGTAGATATGGCAGAAAGCAGGATATTTTGTTGTAAATAGGACTCGGCCACAATAATTCTTAAAACTAATTTGATTCACAAGTTCTAGCCGTTTTGTTTTACCATATTCTTTTTTGGTTTTGGATCAGAATATTTAAACATTTGGCTGATAAGGTTTATCACCACTTAGCGTACAACAGGAGCTTTGTACTATGGTAGAACCAATGGAAATGCGCTATGGATGGGTGTAGTATTGTTCATATGGAGCAATAGTCAGAAGCTGTCGGAACTTGGGAGGGCGCTGAGCGTGTCATCGAACTTCACTTGCTATCAAACGAATCATATCCATCAAATAGATTTTGTTTTAACGAGATGTCACTACCTGTCAGTACCAGTATATCCTATATAATAATATAGAGCACGTTCTGTTTTATCACAATAGACTTTATGTCACAGAAAAAATATATGATATAAAAGAGTTAATACTTTTCTTATCAGATCTCCTGTTTCATTTCGTATTGTATCTATGTGTTAGAAATTCACATCTCTCATAAATTGTAAACATCTGTTATAATTAAATGAGTAAAAGATTAATAGGCAAATCTTGGTCTAAAATTGTCAATAATTACTTGATTACTTGTCTTACTGAGATAGCTGCCCTGTAGAAAAGCTATACTATGATATGCTTTGGGGGCCGAAGGTCGAAGAATATACTATACGTTGCCGGATTCGAGAGATGCTACTACAGGAGGCCAATTATCTCTCTCTGGACCAGTCCTTTGCTAATCGCCAGACAAATGGAAGAAGCCAAGAAGGAGGCGAACTCTTTACGGGCCCAAGGAAGAATTGCCGCTGGGGCCGCACCTCCGCCCGAGAAGGTTTGCGCCACGTCTTGATTCAGTACATAGAAAGGGCGCAATATCTTCTGGAAACTGCTCCGTTGCGGATATGGTGGCCACAAAGCTGTCTGTGACATGCACGGCAAACAGGCGAAGTGCCAACTGTGCACAAAACTGGGTAACTTCGAAAAAGTCTGCCGGTCAAAATGGACACTAGGAGTGGTTCAGCAGCAATTCAAATTCTTAGATGATTCACTGATATTTGATTTGGGTGAGACTGTAAAATACTTCTTGTTAATTCAGATAATAAAAATTCCGATACTTTCATTTATCATAACACACATTTCAAATGATATTGTATTGTTATCTGAAATGTTTATGTATGTTGACACCAGGTAGTGTAGCGACGATGTACCTAAGTCTATTTTTGGTAAAGAATTAGACAATATTGCATTTTAAGAGTCTGAAATGGTACTAGTCGCTTATAACCAGCAACCTCTAGATTAGGGACTACTATAATATTCGGGACGATAACGTAAAGTATTCCCTGTTGTGATACTTTCGTTTTGGTTGTAGAACAATGTCAGGCTATTTTAGCTCTAGACGCGATTCGTAAATTTAATTTTTATTTGTCTCTATTATCTAAATATAATCGAGTAATTAATAACGGGAAAAGTGAAATCGATTTTGTAGGCCACACAATTACCAAGGAAGGAAGAGCTAATTTAATAAACGAATCTAATATTAAAGGATTAATTGATTTACAATTTCCAAAGAATATTAAAAAGAGCTTGGCTAGATTATAAATATTACAAATTATTACTTAAAATTCATTGCGCATTACGCTGAAATAACTGAAACATTGTATCATTTGTTACGTAAGGGTGCTACTTGGTGCTGGACAGAAGAGTGCACTGCAGCCTGTCAAAAACTGAAACATATGTCAACCACACTTCACATGCTTGCTCATTATAATTCGGATACAGTCACTGTAGTTTCTTACGATGCTTCAGCTGAAGGCCAGTAGATTATATTTTTCGTACTTTGTCGCCTACTGAACGGAAGTATTCAGCTAGGGAAATGGAGGCATTAGCATGTATTTTTGATTGCGAAAAGTGGTATTTATTTTTGTATGGAAGACATTTTACACTTCGTACATCATCAAGCGCTTACAACTTTGTTATCGACTACAGGGTCAGGGCATACTTCTAGACCTCTTTAATTGTATCTTATCATTAGGCTGATCGATTACACCAGTATGATTTTGATGTGTATAGATCAGGGGCCATGATAAAATGGCTAATATGTTAAGTAGGCTGCCTGGTTGGCGTCGTTCCGGAATAAGATTTTAATAAGGTACTAGATAAAGTGGAAACAGTCGTTCAACAGATATTAGTTAAATAATCGATCAATGTACAGACGAGTTAGCTAAATGGAGACTAACTCTGATTCGGTATTAAAAATGGTATTAGATTTTTTCTATTAATGTTTGACCGGAAAAGTCTAAAACTTTAAGCAAAGACTTATTGGTTTAATACAACTTGCGGAACGAGATTTAGACTTGTAGTGGGTAGAAGTGTTTAGATCGAAGGCCTAATGCGATCCTTCCTATCTCTCTGAGGAGGCGTGTCGTTGAGTTAGCTCATGAAGGTAATCTTAGATTTAGAATAGTACGCACTAAGCAGCAGTGCCTGGAAGTAGTATGGTGACCAGGGATGGACACGTTCATTTCAGAGTTTATTAAAAATTGTGAGCCGTGTATTCTATTCTGTGCAATAAGATCAAACGTGGATTGCACTCCTTATCTTATTTGTATTTAGGTACTACCATATAGACTTTTAGTGGGTACTACGCATTAAAAACTTAAAAGACAGATAATGTATATTTAATTTAAATTCGATTTTGGAAGTAATTGTGCTAGAAATACGCTTATTAGTAAAATATATATATTAGCCGCTGCGGCCAAGGCAGACGTTAATGTTACATTATAAACAAGGTGAACTAAATAGGGTTATTACTTAACATTAAAACATTGATGCCTATATACTGAAATGAATTGTATATCATGGAGTGAGATGAAATTTTTACAAAATGTATAACATCATTGCTCTAATTAAAAAAATAATGAAGAAATAGCACTGAGGCAAAATAGAAAACAGCTAACTAGATAGAAAGCATGATTTTGTCATAGCAGCGTTCAAGTTATTGCTTCACCAATACCGCAGACACAAAAATTAATATTTAATTTTCTTAATGAATTTTTGCTGGGGCCTAAACCTAATCGGGCTCTCCCACTCGGATTATTGGCAAGGCCGGGCTGCCCTAGGCCCCTCCCTTGCACCGCCAATATATAATGTTTATTTAATATATATTCAATAAACTGTTTTGCGGTAAATTCATAGATTTGAACTATATAGTTTTATTATACTTTTTTTAAAGCTCTGGTTAAATTACACTATATCAATATATATACTGTATATTCTGTATATGATAATTAACTGATTTTAGGAATTCCATGCTTAGAAAGTACGAGGATGCGAAGCATCCGAGTACT
>JAUZND010000277.1:0-35613 GCA_034780555.1 Coelogynopora nodosa | reverse complement strand
ATACATGAGTAACTATTGCACAACAGCCAATGAAAAGTAAGTTGTAAATGTTCTGAAATTCGATGTAGGAAATATTTTATATTGCCGTTATATACGTATGGGATGGTTTTCATCTATTATAGCGACCGATTGGAAAGGGTTAACCCTCTAAAGTGTACATTTTAATATCTTAATTTATTTCAGTTTTATAGATAATACATTTTTCATTTGGGTATTTAAAGTATCAGATTTACATAACTTTTATAAATACTGTTAGAAAAATATATAACCTTTTCGTAACAATTTAGCTGTACTGTAAATGTTTTAGATATTATTATAACACTTAAACATGGCTGCCCCAAAGTTGAGATTTTAAGAAAAGTAAGGATTTCGAAATTTGCTATCCTAATCAGGAAAAAGTCATGATTTGACTATTTTTTATCAGATTTCATCATAAATTCGAAATTTCAGACACTTTGCATAAAATTAATTAATTGAATCTTTCACAGGTTTTATATATAACAGAACCGCAAACTTTTGCTCTAAATGCTATATATTTTGTGTAATTTTTTCAAAATGACTCCACATTTAGTCTTGGTGTAACCTGGAATATAAACACAATTGTATCTTTTTGTTATTACCAACTGTTTTTTTATAATTTATTTTTTAGTTAACTAGTATGTGCAATACATGCATTTATATGTCCTGTTATTTTTGTATGTGCATGCATACTATTCTACTCTGTCAATTTTATATTTTTGGATAAAGTCAAGATTCAAAATTTTCGAGTAATGTGGAAACCATGTTTAAATCTGATTGTACTATTAAAACAAATCTGATAGTAATGAGAAAAATACCATTGTCAATCTATATCTTACAGTTAATTAATGTAATAATTGTATTAATGGCATCCTTAAAAATCCATTTATTTGAATTTTCAGAACATTATCTGAAATTCATGATTTACTTTTTAATATGTTCCAATGCAATGCAGTTTTAATCTTAAAATCATTAATGATGGTATAAAATACGCCACAACATTTAACGACATCGATTTTATTCAATTGAATATATCTAAAAATATAAAATAATTTCTTTAAACTAGACACTAAATTTGGTTATCTTTAATCTATTTATTACTTAAATCTATTTTTAAAGAACTTCCAATAATATTTTTGTTATTTACCCAATATTAGAGATACCATAACTGCTACTCACATAAAAATAAATAATAAGTATGCAAAATTTACTAAATGTAGTCATCTTCATTGTAATTCAGTCTCTGTTTTATAGAATCATATGAGAATAAAATTCACAATAAAATCTACTATACTAAAACAATATTTCAAGTTATTAATGTTTTATATTAATTGCAATAAATGTAAAACATTAATTTATATAATGGACACTAATTAACAGCAAATGATGTATATATATTAAACTAGATACAACTATAATGTTGCACTAGATTTCAGTGAAGATACACAGAAAGATATTAATATTAAAATTGTAGCATTAAAAAATTGGAGCACTTCAGATTTTAAATTGATTGAATAATAGATTGCAAATTTCACTAAAATTATTTACCTGTTGTTCAAAATTCAAATAAAATTGATTTATTGTAAAATCTTATGATAGTAATAAGTGATATATTGTATTTTAGATTAATAGAATTTGATGAAGGTGTTTTTAAAATTTAGACATGGATGAATTTTATTTTTACATGAAATAATATTTTTATTGTTAAAAGACTAAAATATAAATAAAAATAGGGTTTTTTAAACATATCCTTTTTAATAATGCATCAATTTAGTTGTGGTTATATATAAAAATTTACTTTCAATAAAAAATTTACTTATAAATAGATATAAAATTTAAAATATCTCTTTCAATAAAGATACTATTTAAATACACAGTTATCAAATTTCATGTGAATTCGCCTAAAATAAATTGATTAATATAACTGATTAGAAAGGAGAAGAATGACATCGATAGATATTATGTGTTTTTTTATGTGTATGTGATAAAATTGAAAAGTTAATGCAATATTATATAGAAAAAACAACAAATTATCGACATAGAATAAAACTATTCTTTTAATATATAACATTTAATGTGGACAATGAAGTTTTTTCTAAATAATTTAAAGAACTAGACATTTGAGAATTAAATATTGATCAAGTTGTACACTTCATGAGATCAAATAACATAGTAGATATAAAATCTGAACATTCAAACTTGAAAAATATGTTTGGGGTGTTACGAAATCATTCATTTAGTGATTGGGTATTCCAATTTTGGAATACTCACATGCAGTTAAATTTCACACAAAGTAGTCTCAAACAGATGCAATACAAATAATATATATCTCTGTGTTTATAATATGTTATACACAGATTATTTTTATTTTTATAAAGATGAGGCATTCATATTTAAAGCGAATTTTTAAATTAATATCGTGGTAAACATTAGACAATCTCAAGCGAAACTGTTTTAGTATCAAAGCTATTTTCGGTTCTTACAACTTTACTTGATATACATTAAGTTCTGCATAATTTTCTAGGATTGTTTCAATGAAGGATCTATTACTACTTTCTACTCAACCATTTTATATATTACGGAGTTTATTCTACTAATTAAGTACTTGTTTAAATCTCGTCAACTGACTAAACTGTAAATGTTACACAAATATTCATAAAAATAAATGACTAAAGTTGTTATATCACATGGCTGCAATAATTACACCATATTGAGGAATATTAATGCATTCTGATTTCAATTAGACAAGAAATACAGAAACTTTTATAGGGTATATCGACCCTGATTGAAATTGTTGTTGTAAATTTAACTCAATACTGATAATTAATTGTAACAAATTCAATATATAGGTGACAAAATTGAAAAGAAATCATTTTTTGATTTTTTGATGTAAAGATCACTCAGTGATATTAGTGATGATGGTTTAGACAACATCGATAATAGAGAGGTTCCCTTTTTATGTAATCCAAGAAAGTATATAATATGATATTCTACATTTATTTTATTTTAATAATTTGTATTTTCAAACAATTGTACACAGAGTATGTTATCAGTTCATGTGGTTCTTTTGATATGTGGAAAGCTGGTATGATTTTGGTTGAATGGAAAAGTTATTTGAAATAATTTACAAATTTATTAGAATCGAGAAAGTCATTCAATTGTATAGTTATGGATATGTTTTTGATATTGATTTATTATAAAAAATTCTAGTTGTCAAAAAAGCAGCTATTTCTACTGATTTACATTATAGCCCAGTCTTTACATCATATGAAAAAGTATTTACTATATTATATTCGCCATAGCCACATTGTAGAAAAATGGAAATCTAGAAGGAAAAATAACTTTTTGAGTCAGATTTTGCATCACTGCACTATTAGGAAAAATTATTTTAAATTAATTATTTATAATATTTGTGTAGTATTTTTACACTGCATGAGTCTATACTCTATCACCATCATGCATCAATTTATTTCAATTAATAAATCGCAAGCAAACAAAATGTGTTAATGTATAACGCCATAATAAGATTGACTAGTTTACTGGGTATGTCATATTCAAGAAGTATATTCTTTACTTTTGTTCGAGAAACGCTGTAAATTGTTTAGAAAATTCTATAAACGTTATGACACAATTGTGGTTTTGTCTAACGCTGCATTCTTGTATGATTCTTCTAAGAGTAAATTTTTGTTCGGTAGAGCTTCGGTCGGGTCTAAAGTCATTTTGGTGTGGGCGTAGTAGTTGGTCGATGTGAGAGCGTATTCTATTCAACAAAATCCTATTCACAGTTTTGCTTTTAAATACATAAGTGTAATTTCTATAGTTTCCGGCAATATTTGTGTCCCTTTCTTGAAGATTGGTACAATCTGTGATGTTAGCCATTCTGTTGGTAAAATTGATTGAAACCATCAGGCAAAATCAGCTCACCAGATAAAAAGAAAAGAAATAATCAGAAATAATATGGTGTGTCTTCATTTCTAAATATCTCATTTGGGATAAGCAAGAGTGTTTGTTGGATTTCCGATAGTTTTAGCAATTCAACTGGTAATTCCTCGTATTTCGCGAACGGAATTCGTGATAGTAAAATAAGTTGCACTAGTGGTTAGGTGGTAAAAATACGGATATGATGACAGACAGTTAGATACAATAGCAGAAAACTAAGACGTGTCCATAGCACGACCACTCGCTAACCGTAGTCGTTAAGGAATATCAATAACTTGTTATTTAGTTATTTGCACCATCCCTTCATATTAATAGCCGACACAAACTTTTATTGTATGTAGAGGTAGGGAGGTATGTTGTCAGAGGTTGTACAATTCTTGCAGAATCCACACTGCTTATACTACTACATCGATATACGAATTAAAGTTAAATTGGGTATTTTTAAAAATTTCGAAATGTTTACTTCAAACAATTAACTGAAACATGACTCGAAAAGCGATGGATTACATAATATCAGGAGACAAAAAGTTATGTGACTAATTCTTTCACTATATGAACCACATTAAATTGTAAATTACTATATTCAATACATACTTTAACATATGATACCATTTTTAAGTGATTATAAAAATACTAGAGTGGTTAATTACCCCCTTATAATATATTCAAGGTTAATGAAGAAAAGTTTGAAATAAACAAATATTCAGTTGTATTTTATTTAGTTAGAAAATTCTAAGATTCATAATAGAAAGTTTTACTATTTTTTATATGCATTTTTCATAATTTAATCATCATCCTTTTTACATCATCGTTGATAATATTGTGACCTTTTTTCAGAAACAGCCACCGTTTCTATCTTCTAAGAAATTCTTTTAATAATCTTTTTATTTTTCATTTTGGTTTGTTCTGTTTGATTTGTTATGTTCATAATTTGTCAAAATTAGTATTTTGCGTTGAAAACTTTGTATTACAAAAAAACGTTGTTTATTTGCTTTTTAGTTGATCTTACAAACCAATAACTACCCAACTATGGAATCTATATTTGATAGCATCTTATATTAATCTGTTTTTATATGGGAAACAAAAAATGGTTATCGATTAAAAACGGTTAATAAATGCGCTACCTCTGCTTGGCAAAAATATGAATAGGGATTGGATTTTCCCATTTAATTAAGATCATTATATTGTATATGTGAAGTAAATAGTAGAACTATTAATACCTTGTGAATTTTAAAATACATTATAAATTTGTGAAATAAGTTTCATACTGTTTTATTTTCTGTTTTATGCGTAAACATTATGACAAATTTAGTAGTTACTGAAATATACATCCGAATAGAAAATTAAAGTGTTTTTATATTCTCTATGTGACTAAATTTCTACATAGTGGTAATTATGAGTTTTCTTTTTAATATGTATATTAAACAATACCTATAATTTCCACCGCTATCGTCATTGTTTCTATAAACCCTAGAAGTATCAAAGGAGGAAGTCAATTTGATCCACTGGTGTTACATCCTTTTAGTATTCAATATGTTCTAAGGCTATCGTTATTAACTTCTCACTTTCACCTGACTATCCATTTTCGACAATATATTTTCATAAAATTTACTAAACAACTTCTTGACGTAGTACACGGTCCAAAATGAACTAAAATAGTTATTTAAGGATATTTTTTAAATGTTGTTTGTATCAAGAAACATTTAAACTCTTAAGCCAAACATTTCATTTATAGCCTACATAATTACTTATAAACTACTTTCTGCTAAATAATTGTTTGGCGTTTATTGTAGTATGACGTCATACGTGTGTTTACTGATATATAGTATGACGTCATATGAGTGTTTACTGATATCTAGTATGATGTCATACTTGTGTTTACTGATATCTAGTATGATGTCATACGTGTGTTTACTGATATCTAGTATGATGTCATAGTTACGTGTGTTTACTGATATATAGTATGACGTCATACTTGTGTTTACTGATATCTAGTATGACGTAATACTTGTGTTTACTGATATCTAGTATGACGTCATACTTCTGTTTACTGATATCTAGTATGGTGTCATATGTTTTCAAAAATAGTCTACAACAGTTTTTGTTCACTTTATTTCGCCTCCATGCGTCAAATTTGAAAATAAATAAAATATTTATAATTAACTTGAAAAACTACACTGTGAGGTACTAGGGATAGGTACCATTATTAATTACCGCAAATTGTTTGAAAATACACATATTTGTATGTGTATGGAAATAGTCAACACGAATAGAAAGGAAATATTTTGGATATAATTTTAATTGCATTTGACCCATGACCAGATTCGGATCAGCACTTTTTCAAGAGAATGATCTGAATTCACTACAACAATAATTGTATTTCCATATTTAAATCAATTATGAATGAATGATGGCTGTACGTATATTCCAAATGGATTTTTCTAAATAAATTGTACCTTAATACATCTAATCGTTTACTGATTTGTTCAAATAACTTTTAAGTTTAATTATATTAAATGTTACCCTTTTCATAAAATGTAAGTTCAAGTGATACAGATTATATATTTTAGACATCCCACTTTCTGCACATCACTAACATATACATTCGTTGATTCACATAAAGTTATGTATCGTGTGATATGCAAGAATAATATCCTAAAAATAGGAATCTCATTTGTTGTTAAAGTTAAATTTAATTTGTATATTTTAAGTAGTAATAAACAAATGAACTGGCAATATGAAACAAAGATATTTGATCAATTTCTATATCACAACAAGAAGGAAAATATATATGGAGACTCTTGTGTTGTCTTCATTATTAAGAAATGTGGACATATCCCCTATTGTTGTTGTTCGTTTTGGTCCTTTCTCGATCTATAAGCAATCTTTATCTGAGACCTTTCTTGCCAGCATGCAACGGTTGCTGTACCAACTGTCTTGACATACATGGATTAAGTCTTTGTCGCAAAACAAGGGTTCATAGCCAAAACGACTGAAAAATTTCTGAAAGTTAAAAAAGACAAGTAGTGATAATTTTAGAAAGCATTTATTACTATTCTGTAAATAAGTTTATTGTTATTCGTAGGATATAAACTGCTGTCAGGGTTTTTATGATAATTAAAAAATGCGTCATATAATATAATGTTTGAATATTGCGCTGGTTTATAATTAAAGGTTACACATGTAAACTCTCTTATATTGTAGTTACAATCAACATCAGGGTACAGCTACAGATTTAAAACAATGATTTCATTCCTCTATCTAAAATTTAAACACTAACTAATAAATGTAACTAACGTAAAATTGGTACATTTCCATTTCAAGCTTGCTAGATAAATTTAGTGATGTTTAAAAGGTAGATATTAATATAATAAATAGGGCAGTAAACAAAACGGTATACAATAATATACCAGTATTTTTAATAAAATAATTAATTTTATTCTAATCTTATAAAAAAACAATCGTTTATTAAATAATTATAATTTCATTTTTGTCAAAATACTGGCATATTTGTGTATACAGTTTACATGAGAATGATCTAAATTCACTATAATAATTGTATTGCCATGTTGGCTTATGTAATATAATTGGGATATTGTTAAAATGGCTGCGATTTCCCAGCATTAAAATATTTTACATATTGGGCTATAAATTTAATATATTATTTGTGTCTTTTTTTAAAACGATTACAAATATAAAATAACTTTTTTAATCAGATGATTAGTTATATGTCAATTTGGTGATAATGGTCTGCTAATTATGTTGCGTTAGATTTAGGGAAAATAAAGTGAAGACACAGTTTTAATCGCTTAAATGATTTTTTCTACAATACTGTATTACGTCATCAAGTTCTCCAGTATATTCAAAGAAAATTTATGAAATGATAAGTGCACCGATGGGTCAATTTGTCATCCCTATGAGCTTCTAGGGTAAACCACATTGAATTATACCAATCTAATAAAAACACATGCCAAATAGCATATTGACAAATGGCAAATGACATATTGGATATAATAAAAAAAATATTTTTGACTAATTAACTTTTATTTAGAGATTATTTTATTATTATTATTATGTTTATAATACGTCAATCTTAATTTTCATATTTATACTCGATTTTTAATTGTACAGCCAATTAGAGTTAAATTTTAATATTACAATACATTAATATAATTATCTTCCTAAGAAATACAATTTTAAAAGAATTTCTGTCCGCTTCATTATTCTAATGTATAAACCCTACGAGGATTCCATTATGAAAAAAATATTGACATCGAAAATATATTAAATAACATAATTGTTTTGTAGTTTAGGATGAATATTCAATTTTTTTGTAGTTTACGATGAATATTCATGTTCAGGCACAATTGTGCTGTGTAACATTAATTACGTATTAACTAAAAACAATTCCATGGTTGACTTTACATTGGCTCTCTTCGGTGGGAAAATCGCTACAGTGTGGGGCCCAGTTTCTCGGCTTTCCGTGCAGTGAAAGAGGGTCATGCTCTCTCGCAGGAACTGTCCCTTTTCCGCCTTGGTCATGGGCTCTACTCCATCCATCCGCATATATCGATTGGCCTCGGTTAGATCCTCACCGTCACCGCCTGTGATAGAACATTTCAGAGGGAGATTTTAATTGATTAATTTTAAAAATGCTATATAGAAAATCATTAGCTTAAATATACATATACTACAGCAGGTTTCAGATGTTTATCATTTCAAATTTGGTATTTAAGAAAAAGACATACGCATGTAGTAATCTGAAAACACGTCTACAGAAACAAACAACCGAACTATCCACCATACCTATGAGCGTCTTGACACGAGAACGGCACTCCTTCCTTCCCAGAGAGAAACTGTTGAACACGGGCGGCATCAGGTAGTTCTGTTTCTGTCTGACCACAATCACCGCGCCCTTGATAGCCTCGGAGCCGCGAGTCCGCCAGACACGGGACCTCTTGCCGATGAGAGCCGAGAGGAAGTAGCGCTGTACGGTGGCCTGGACCTGGTTGTTGTTGAGGTCGAGTTGGACGCCCTTGAGGTCGTATTTGAGTAGGAAGGTCTCGAGTAGGGGCAGAATGTCGCCGCCGTCTTCACTGTTCAGTGGGGTTGATGTGAGTTCTGGAGCGGGTGGTGGGATGTGTATGTAGCCTATACTGTTTATAGTTCATGGTGCTGGTGTTACCTGTGATATTTGAACTAATTTCTATAGTATGCAGTTTAAAAAAAGATGTGCGATATTTCAAAGCGCACATTTCTTACCACTGACCAAAAGCTGGAGGGGTGTATGTTTATAACAGTGCAGCTCTGCTGTGACAAGAATGTGTTATTTAATTCTATTACTCGTAATTGTTTTCACTTAATAGGATAGGAAAGCATAAAATTGTACACATTGATCATAGTAAACTTATTACGATCCCTATATACAATGGAAAACAATTATTTGCAGCTTTTGTACAGCAGTGAATGGCTCGCAATCTTTAATGGACTATGGATTTATTAATTGCCTAAGGAATATTTTTTGGTCGCGCATTTTCAGCTATATTCATGCAACTATTTTTATCGAATGATGTATTTGGAAGCATTTTATAGCTTTTACGTTTTGAAAAGTTATACATTACTCAACTGGATGTATATAAGGAATCTAGTCTATACACACATTTTTAATGTTATTGATAATAATGTAATAAACAACTCCACATAAATAAAACTTGACTTGTAAAAATATGTGTTTCAAATGAACCTTTTTTTGGTTTCAGTTCATTGTTTAAAATTTATGATCAAAGGTGGTAAATCGTGTTAACCCAAACCCTCCGGCACCGTTAGGCTTCTTAGTAAGAAGAACTAAACACTGTTTTAGATTCTTAAATTGTGAGTTATTTATTACATTTTGTTTAACTGAAAAAGTTAACAATAAAATAAATGTTGTTATATTTTTATCAAAAAATGATAAAAACAATCATATGATACCATAGCACGTCTGCGAATTTTACACTCGACATTATTTTTATTGATTTATTATTATTTCAATTTAATATCTTGTGTATATTTATCATACTACTTTTATAGCGACATGTTGTATTAAAATGTTTTTGTTACAAATTTATTGTCAGAGATATGGTATTATTTTATTAAAATGTTTCATTTTGATCGAGTTAAGGGATGAACTTTTTTTAAAACTGTACTACTATACATTTCTTAACAATGTTAATAAAATGTTTTATTCATTGTATTTTATTTGTTTATTTATAAAACGGTCATATTAGAAATTTAGTTAATTTAAATGTTTTATTTTATGAATAAAAGCAATATTATTTGTTTTCATTATTTATATTATAATTATCAATAAATTTATTCTATTTAATATATAAATATGGTACTTAGCATTTCAATTTTCATTTAACCTCTTAATATACTCTACTAAACTTAAGTAACAAATGAATTCATTTTCCAATGAAACCAAATTAAAATAAGACAGCTAATAATAATTCCAGTTGACGGTATCATATTTTTATTGTTTTGTGTGCCAAAACCATGGACATGTTTGCTCGTTTGTGTTCGTTTTGGAGAAAGATAATTCTATATATTTAATTTATAGCAATTACTGGAATTAATGTTCACTAAATTTACTGTTGAAAACATAATATACAGGTGATTTAATAATATTTTAAAAATTTAATAATATTAAATTTAATACACTTAGTAATTCAAACGTGAATTGTAATACTTACTGTAGAAAAGATACAAAATGCTTTTGTGATGATGTATATTATTTACTTAACCATTTTTTAAACCTTTTTTTGTGATTATTGCAAATCAAATCGTATTTCTGGTATCATTTCCGACAACAAAATATGATGAGATATGTGTGAATTTTAGATAAATTTATGTTAATAGGCTTATTTAATATCTAAAAAAATACACGGAAATGTCGTTTGAACTATATGTTACAATGTGCTTTTCTTTTGAAGATAATACTATATTTTCATTATAATGTTTTATTTTATGATTAAAAATGATATTAGCATATTTAATTATATATAAAATTGATATTTTTTGCAAGAATATTTCTCGTGTTTGATTGCTTAAGCTAAAATAGTATCGATTTTAAATGACGAAAATAAAAAATAAAATATTTAAAAATAACAGTCACCGACACATTTACATTTATATAATTTATTTTTGTTTTTAATATTGTAAACTGTTATACATTAGGTAATGAATTCCTACATTTTATCTGAGTAAATGTATACTGTAAATATAATTGAAATGATATTCGAATATTTTAAAAAGGAAAATCATATTGAAGACCATATTTTCCTGTGAGGCGTCATAGATTTAATTACTAAAGTTGAAAATTTTTTTTTTTGGAATTCATTTAAATAAAAGACAATTGAAATTATTTTTTATAGTAGCTTCTTATGGTTTTGATTATAAATAAAAGTGAATAATGTACTAATTTTGTAATGTCTGTATATATCGAAACACACTATTAATAATTTGTCAATTTCGAAAAACAATCCATTCAAAAATTAAAGATTCCTGGAAAACCTAGAAATCACCAAGAAACTATTTAAATAAATCCTTTTTAAATAAATTTTATTGTAAACATAAAAGAAATAGATAATACAATTTGTATAAGTAAATTGAATAATTTAAAACAATGCAAAGTCTATATTAAAATTTAAATCTTAATATATATTACACAGAAGGATGAATTTAATCAAGAACAGTACTTTTCAAGAGTAGAAAACAAAGTTGTTATGAAGACACTTAAGACATTTTCCGAAAACAATAGCATTTCTTTACTGCGATAATCCCAAACATTCAGAATAGAATATTAGGAAACTGTTATGAAGATCGCACTAGGCACTTTACGTTGTGCCATGCATCACTTTTTTTAAACACTGCTAGTTGATTTGAACCATTTTTATGTCGATTCCCTTTCTATGTCTCATTTTGCATACTCTGTCCAAATATGTCCTCAAGCGATTTCTATCTTCTGGGAAGTATTTAGTTCTCATTTATTAAAGATGCAATCAACATTATTACGTTTTAGCGCAGCCTTCTAAACTGCCCAATGATTCTAGATTCCCCATACACTGTCCTTTAATATTGTCGTATAAAAGAACAATAGCACCAGGAAATGTACATTTCATATTCTCCTAACTCAAACACTCAATACCAAGCTGATCACCATGTCTGGGACAGCTTCAGCGAACACAAAATATCTTCATTTCCCCCGTCTTCTACAATGTGGAAACAACTGGAATCATTTGACCTAGATAATGATAGACTTGACGAGCTCTATCTTTATACGATAAAAAATTATTCAACATATCAACATTTATGGTTTTTGATCAGAAAAGTTATTGTACTCCTACATGGCCGAGCTGAAATTGAGGGAGAATTCAGCATTAACAAGGATATACTTGCGGAAAACTTGATTAAAAAATCTACAATAGTAGGCATAAGTTTTAAAGCACTGTAGTTTATACTTACATGAATGTACATATAAATATTTTTATTCAGAGTTAACTCAATGATCTACATTATGATTTTATTTTGATATTAGTACCTATGTTTCATTTATTATATACATTAAAGACATACAACATTTTTAATGCTATGTTAATATTAGTTAGAATGATAATTATGTTGGTTTTCATTCATCTTACTAACTTTTTTTTTTAAATATCCTTCTGGAAAACCTGGAATTTTAGTTGGAACTCTGTATATAAACTTATCGTATATAAACCTACATAGTATATATATTATGGAACTAATATTGCCAACTTACACATGACAACATATTGACAACTTACACAAATTACACAAAAGTACTCTCTTGATTTTCCACGTTAAAAGAAAAGCATATTTTCTTAAAATTAATCACCAATTACGTTTTTTTAAATTAACACTGCATCTTCTGTTCAATCCAGTACAGTAATCTGTACATATCTTTTCAATACCTCCATAATTTCGAATAATCGTTCAATCAAATATTCTATACAAAAGTTTAAAAAAATCATAAGTAAAATGATGTTGTTCCTCACATAACTCTTTTTTTTAAAGTATTTTTTTCTCATAATTGAAAACAGAAATATGTGGCCGCGCCGTGTTAACCCGTCGTCTGTGGACATATTTTGTAGGGTTTTCTCCATGAAGGGGGAGGGTATTTTACCCCCCTCTGGAAAAACAGACTTCCTATCATCAGATTAAGCTAAAATTTGGTATACAGATACCTTCTAAAAACTTGTCGAGCTATTTTAATTTTCAAAAAAATTAATCAATTAGTATTATTTTGATGACCTGAGTATGCCATAAACTCCAGTTTAGGAAAACTATGGAAATAGAACCATATATTCTATATATTGACTCATATATGTTAACTTTTGATCAATGCAACCAATTGACTTGATTCTTTTTGTGTCTGGTTCCAGATCACGAGATCTAATAATAATCAAATAATGATCTAATGTATAATAGTTTGGTATATTTTTGTTATTATACTACTTATATAAATAAGCTTAACTAGTATAAATGCTATTTGAGTATTATTTTACGATGAACTTATTTTTTCTATTAATGTAGCAAGTTTTATCTCCTTATATCACCGGCAAGTAAGAAAACCCAGGGGGGTATAACATAGTTTAATAATAACACAATCTTCACTGGTATGTTTAAATATATTCGAAATTATATTTGTTATATTTTTTAGTTAGATAGCCACTGAGTAAAAAAATTGGGGTCTTATATTACATCGTTCAATCAAAAACTTAATTTCTTTGAATAAAAAATTGGTGTACCCCCCCCCCCCTCCTCCATGAACAAAGAGTTAAAGTGTTTTTCTTCTTTGTCAATCATATTTTTCATCTAAATTATTTGATTCTATTATTTTGTCAGCAGGGAAACATTCTTAGTCTCTGTTTTAACGTATTGGATAAATTTCCTTCTTCCTTTACCTGTAGGTAGTTCTTCGTTATTCATAATTTATACTTTCCACTTTATGTTTGATATGTGATAAATTATATGTGTAGAGTTAACTTTTAATAGAAGTTACTTAAGTAATTTTGTAAGTTTTACATTTATAATTAGCATAGCAGGGTACAATTGATTCGTTTGTATTTCTGTTATGTTAAAACAAATGCTGTATGTGTTTATTTTTTCTTCATTTAAAACTTCTCGTTTTCCCTACTTATATGTATTATATATCACCATTGAAATTTGATAAATAGTTTGTAATTTAGTATGAGAGTATTTTTTTCTTTGTAGAGAAGAAATAAACATAATTGAAAACACTATGTTATTTCTCCTTTATCTATAGGAACAAAGAATATCAACATGCAGGTTTTTGAAGAAAATATTTTTTATTAAATGTTGTTCTTTTTCCACTCGTACAGGTTGATTAAAATTGGAAAACGTTTGTATAAATTTAATTGAAACGTCTAACTGTATTAAAATGTTCTGCGTAAATACTATATAGG
This sequence comes from Coelogynopora nodosa, assembly GCA_034780555.1. Taxonomy (NCBI): domain Eukaryota; kingdom Metazoa; phylum Platyhelminthes; order Proseriata; family Coelogynoporidae; genus Coelogynopora; species Coelogynopora nodosa. Next base: position 21,169 of record JAUZND010000277.1, on the reverse strand, counting down.
TTAAATTGTGAAGTTATGCTTTGTAACAAGCCATAATTTCAAAAATTATCAACAAATTTATATATATATATATATTCATGAACTTTACCCAAAAAATTAAGTTTTGTATAATTAATATAGAAATACTTTTAAATCTAGTTTCTAGTTTCTGTTATATTTTTGTAATAATAAAAGTTTTTTTATTTTGCTTTCTGTACTTTTAAACCTTTAAAGGCGCTTTAAAAAATTTCAAATGGTTATTATTTTTCATCAAATAATAACCTGCTGGTATTTTTATAGTGCAACTAAATGAAAATGTATTACTTTCTTTCCTACTCAATTCTTTCGAAATTTTACTTATTCGCTTAAAGCAGTATTTAACCTTTCCTTGAGCCTCAGTTTACATATTTAAATAAATTAATTCCGACATTTCATTCCTAGAAAGTAGGGTAACCACCGAAAAGCTACACTTAAACATAAAAATTAAAGTAAAATGCTTAATTTATTATTTTAATCCTTTTTTAAACAAAGTTTTAATATACACTTGGTGACAGTTTCTTTTAAATATATAAAACTTTTGTTTCATAATAATTTTTCCCTTAACTCGTCTACATTTACTTAACAGGAAATCGTTAGCAAATTATTTAGCAAACTGGTTTGAATCATTTTATATTTAATTTACGTGATCATACTTGAGTTTTGATAACACTATCGTTGACAATAATTTGTAAATTCAGCAATAATGATATTAAAATTCCAATATCTACTATAAATGTTTCGTAAGTTGTTCTTATAGTAAAATACACAAACATTAAGTGAGGAGGTAAAGGAAAGGATAACACTTTTTACATTATAAAAAGGAGACAATAGCTGACACCTATCAAACATAATACTCAACATATCTGATGTCTCTTCAGTTCTTGTGTTAGGAGACTCCTTTGAAGACCAAAACCTACAGCTGATCTGACGAATAATATCTGTGTTTAGTAGAACTTTAGACTATCGAGTCATAATTCAATAAATGAGATTCAGATCAATAATTTATGGCAATACAAAGTTAATTATATGTATTTAATGAGTAGTTTCGCAAAGCATCCTAGCATCATAATATTCTTAAAATATCATAAATTATCAGTTTGAAAAAAATATCATAAAATTGTACAAATATGTTTGTACATATGCTATTGTCATTGTTTTCTTGTATTTTTATAGAATTTTCAAAGAATAACAAATATTGCATATTTTCTTTTACTACATAATTGTTTTGCTAACTTTAAACATAATGTTTCGAGTAATGTCTTTTGTGAACGTTTTTATTACTATGCAATAATAACAGCAATAGGTGGCCAAGTGGTTTTAGATCACTGCATGGTTAAATACATTCATTTGTTTAATGTTATTAATTATTTTAGTGTAAGGACAGCCCAAAATATCTAAATCCAATAAGGTTGTTTCGATATGTATAATATAGTATATCACAATTAACAAAGCTTGATGTCATTAAGAAGGACAATCATAAATGCAACAAATCCATTGATGTTACCTAAACACACATACAAAGAGAGTTTCTGAAATTCAAATTGTGTGTTTCGAAAGAATTAATTTTTATTAATTTATTCAACAGCAATGACCTCATTACGGTCAAATAATTTGGCAGTTTATTCAACAGCAATGTCATCATTAGCATCAAAGTACTTGGCAGTTTATTCAACATCAATTTAGTCATTTCGTTTAAATTACTTGGCAGTTTATTTAACAGCAAAGTCGTCGTTGTAGTCAAATTACTTGGCAGTTTATTCAATAGCAATGTCATCATTTCGTTAAAATTACTTGGCAGTTTATTCAACAGCAATTTTGTCATTTCGTTCGAATTACTTGGCAGTTTATTCAACAGCAATTTTGTCATTTCGTTCAAATTACTTGACAGTTTATTCAACAGCAAAGTCGTCGTTGTAGTCAAATTACTTTGCAGTTTAATGAACAGCAATGCCATCATTAGCATCAAAGTATTTTGCAATTTATTCAACAGCAATGCCATCATTACAGTCAACCCTATTTTTGACTTAAACATTATGCGTGATGTGAACAGTTTTCAATCATTAAGGCAATGTTGGTTACTAATAGAAAGTCGCATACTGAAAAAACTTGTGTAGCTTTCCGAATTTTGAAATATGCCATAATAAATGCATAAAAATAATTTAAACGTCCACATGACAAAATGTCTTCTGATTTCATTAGAGAATAGTTTAAACAAAACAGAAACAGACAGACCTTGAATGAAAAAATAAAAATGGGAAGAAGATAAGTAGATATGTATTGATTACATTGATTATATTTTTAAATAATAAAGAATATGTATATAGAATTAGCAATTTCTTTTTTGTAGAACACTTTTAACATTTCCATATTTATAAATACTATAACCAGCCTCCCATGCGACCAAAAAACTTTTTAAAAAATTCCCAAAAATAGTTTACATATAACGGAATATACCAAAAAAACTTAACAATAAAAAAAACCTTTTTATATTGCTTTTTTTGCATTCTAAAGTAATATATTCAGAATTTTCTATGCTACGCACATATTGATTTACTATGCTAATATTTTTATTTACAAAAACTAATGTATTTTTTGTTGTGAATTTTTTCGAATTTCAGATTATATTGTGGAAGTAACTTTATCTCATAACATGTTTTTTCTAGTTTAATTGTGAGGTTTATTAATAAAAAATTGTACTTTGATTTTAATAAGATTTGAATTTATGAACAATGATTGCAATTTATATAGTTAAAACTCAATTATTGTTATAGTGTAATGAAATTATAACTACATTAATTTGTTTTAGACCTTAAAATCTAAAATATATTAAATACATATAAATATAATAATTTATAATAAATAATATATATATATATATATATATATATATATATACTGATTTTTACTGAGGGAGGCCTTCTAAAATAGCGCGGTAATAATTTCAAACACATTTTAATTTTATTAATGCGTACATATTATATAAATTCAATAAGCAAATTGCATAGTAAAAATATTTTACATTAATAAACAATTTGTCAATTACTAAAATTATTTTTTATCATTCAAACAATACATTCTTAAATGCTTTAGATACGCTGTCCTTAAATACACTTTAAATACTTTCATACTGCTGCATATTGTATTAGGGAAATTTTTGTATTGCTCAGTACTGTTGGTACCTATGATTGATATTTATTTGCTATACTCTAAGTACATATAAATTTATATATATATATATATATATACGTTACACATAGTACAAGTTATGGGTTTATTCAGCCTCTATCCACCCTCCCCTTGTGCACCTTTAAAAAAATATTAACTGCTATGTGCACATCTTGTGGGTCTACATAAAAAGTGTCAAACTTGTGGATTTAATGGTCTTCATCCTATAGAGTTTACAGACAGACAAGACATACCTTTTTCTATTAAAAATACGATTTCACTATGTAATACACCATGCCGTTGAATTCGAATTTTTGTTCACTTCAGGTATCAAAATATTAGACATATATCTATGTAGCCCTAAATATTATAATAATATATTACTGGCATGTATGTATGTATTTTGTCATGTACACAACTGTATATACAGACAGTGTTTTCCAATTTATAATCGCATTCAATATACTTGATATTGTCACACATTTCGCTTTGCGTAGCACATCTTTGCACAAACTTTGCGTCACTTAAATCGTGTTCCATATTTGAAATTGAATAGTAATGCATTTTTGAATATTCTGTTTAAGTTGAACGGTCTATTTAAATAATATATGTTATATATACGTATTATATTTTTAAACGTATTTTTAGAAATAAATTATTTGTTTTATATTATTTATTATATTTTATAATTTGTGTTGTATTAGACCCTAGTTTTAAAAGCAATATTTGCTTACATTCTACTTTTTCTACGATTATAAATGTATTGTTCATATATGACATTAATTATTATCAATTACATATTAACAAGCGGAAACCCTTTAATGTTCAGGAAATGATTTTCTTACTAAAAAGGATTAGATTTAATGAAAATTATGACAGTTGTTAATAAAAAAATTATTTTTTAATTAAAAGAAGTTGTCACCTTTTGTAACAACATCCGTTTTATTTCAATTTTTTTTACATTGTCAATTTATCTTACAACCTTTTAACACTTTTAACTAATGGTAAATCTCATAGACCACTTTAATTTCATTAATTCTATATAGCAATATTCTGTATATTGTATGTATCCTAAATCATAGAAAAGGAAGCATCATTTATTTAACCAGTGAATTACTAATGTTAATGTTTCAAAATTTGATTGTTACGTGTAAAATGAAATGTCTGATAAAATTGCAAAATAATTTATTTTATTCAGAGCTGAATTGTAACTTTCTACTGCTGCAGCTGCTTCTCGTGGTATGATTATCTGGGGATCGCTCTTGAAATGTTAACTTGTTTAATTGCAAATTATTATTATCTTCAATTAACTGATTTAAATGAAATATTTCTGCGTGTTAATCGGCTACTATTGGTTGTCGTGATGTCTGCTGTGAAGATCAATAAGTGTCAGAAAAGATATTTATTTAGGATTTTACAACACAAGAGTGTTTATTCTTCCCTCAACCATATCACCATTGAGCTAAAAGGTGACATTTTAAATAAATATCAAGTGAAAACGCTTTTTGTTTCCAATTTTATCAGCACTCACAAGATTGTCGGTTCATATTATAGGTAGTGCACATTTCTGAGTTTCTGTCAAAGTAGCTAAGTTAACTTATAATAACAACCTATTTATTATCGTAACATAAACTTTTTCTTGAATAAATCTACATCTTGTTTACAATATTTATGTATACATTATTATGCCAATAACACTTTGTTATTTTAATTTCTGTCTAAGATGCAAAATATATCTATATTAATAAACTTGAATATTAAACTAAAGTTTTTATACATATATTTATATAAGTTTCATATTAAAATTTAATTAGTATTATATATTAAAATATATATTTATGTTTTTATATTTATCAATGGGCTTCAAGGTGTACCGAAACAGATATAACTTTTATTGATTCTTCTTTTATTAATTAATTTCTTCTCAAATATGAAGATGAATTATCAGTATTATCAGCAAATATCCATCATTTGCACTCAGCCTCTTTAATGTCGAAACAAAATCGATATATCTTCTTGATGAGTATTAAAAAATCCTTTTAGTTATTTTATTTTATAATTTTTTTCCGTTTTAATTTATTTAAGTTTTATTTTACTTAAATATATATATTGCTGTAAATATTAACATTGATTTCTTTATTGTTTTTGAAAGTCCTTATATTTTTCTTTACAATATTTTAATGTATTTTGTATTCTCTCAAATGTATTGAATTTACTAATATAAACTGTTTAGGTTTATTGAACATAGACTATTTAAATATAAAACATATTATTCAGTTATAATAAACAAACACATTTAACATTTAAATCGTATATTGTAATATTTGTATGTACTAATTTGACATATTATCAACATTATCATTAACTTTCGATAGTTAGATCTTGTTTATATTTTACAATATTTTCAAGTGTGTTTATTTAGTGTGTTTTTCGTTAATATATGAAATTTTCAATATTTTATATAATTTTATAAATAAATTGCGTGTGCATTTAATGAATTTTTTTTAAATCAATGAAATCATTACAAAATGACAGAAAATTATTCATTTCATAAAAGGTTTTTCAAATGTTGCTCATCATCCAATAATTCAATAAAATAACTGAAGATTTGTTGATTCATTATCTTATGTAATTCAATAAACTTACTCAAAGTAAACATTTATAATTCAACAACAAAATAAACGCTTTTTGAATCTCAATTTTCCTATTTAAACTACACCTTCTATTATCCATTTAACTATTACTTCAACCTAAAAAGTTAATTAAGGCGTCATTTTTGCTCTATTTTGTCCCACTTATTATTATTAAAAATTGTGTATGAAATTATTCGCAAATTAATCTACAATTATACTATATAATACGACTACATCTATACAGAGTATTTGAATTTGAATAAGAAATAGTATTTTCAACTGGTAGCCAGTCGCATTCATTTCTAATTGTAAATGTTTATGGTTTCATTGGGTTGTTTATTTCTGTTACTTTAATTATTTATATTATTGTACCATTTTATAATTATTATAAACCCAAAAAATATGAAATAATAATGATCATTAAATATTAGTAATAATTATTATATTGGAAATCTCTTTTTACTGTAGGACTCTACATTGATAATATTGATAATATTGATAATATTGATATATTGATAATATTTAATTCTATGTTAAATATATCTGACCATTTGAAACATCAATATATAATATGTTTTATGGACTAGATAAGCATATTCTACCCCTATCGTGACAACATCGCTGTTACATGTATACACCGAATCAAATAAAGTATTTCAATCATCACAAAGTACTTGTAGCGTGTAGTCAGTAATTAATGTAAATATAACATTAAAAATTGCATTAAATTATATTTTGCCATAATCATATACATAGAATAATTACAACTTAGAAAATATTTGCATTTCTTAAATACCATAAATTAAAATTTAGATTTATTATGAAAGGTTAGATAATAAAAAACGCAGATACTACATGTATCGTAGCTACAAATCGAAGTGATGAAAAAGGATTTGCCAAAGTGTCCTAACCTTGTTCCTCATTCATTTGAATTTTTTGGTCTATGGGAACTAGTATCTTCAGCTCTGTTAAGTATAGTGATAGTCAATCAAACCTTCAACATTCATGTGTAGTATGGTCGTTCTGCATTGTGATTTGTGCTTGCAAATTTTTATAAACTTTATTATTAACTTAATTATTGATTTACCACTATGTTTTATTTTCTGATCCATATAACTATTAGAAAATAGTTTTACCCATATAATGCTATATTACCTATATATATTATATATATATATGGGTTGAACAACAGTTTTTAGTTGTGACAAAATGTAAGTAAAAGCAATGCTTAAAAGTTATTACTAGTATTTTGATGCACATATTTTGATTTTTAAGAGTGTAGTTAGTATGCATAGATTCCTACAAATATATTTATGATTCATAACTTTTGAGATACTCTTAATATATATATATATGTATAACGGTAGTCAACATTTTTAAATAAAGAAAAAACCTAGTAATGCACGTAAAATGTATATGAGAAGTACAAACCGATTTAATTTTATAGGAGTTTCTACAGATCGTTTTAATAATTCAAATTAGTTCTAATAACCTCATTTTTATGAGTTATTAATATGAATTATGTGATATTTATTTTTTAGTTTAACGATATTTCTACTCTTAACCGTGGCATAGCATGATTACATAATATGTTAATTAATCAACCAGTCCACAATATTGAGCTAATAATGTGAAATTATGTAAGCTTAACAGAAATGAGAATCGAAGTTTCATTACAAAAATGTATTATCATAATCATTATTTTAGTTGTGAATTGAATTTAGCATTCTTATCAGCACTTATTTTGTACTTTTTGTAGTAAACCAAATATTGAAAATATAAGCAACTACTCTGGATATGTAATTAACTAAAGCTGTACACATGTTTTCAAATTATCCCATAAATGATTTGACATGTTAAATTTTGAAGTCGCATCATTGTAACAGGATTGTTTTTTCAAATGTATAAAAATTATTTGATTAATATTACACATAATAAATTCATGTAAGAAAATAGTTACAAGATAAATTTATTTTCGTATTTTTCTCCTATTGTTTATTGATTAAAATTAATCATTGCGAAATTCAATTTTGTTACTATTTCATTTGTGTTTTCATTATTGTATTATCAACATGTAATTACCGCTAATCATATCATTTTGTGCTGTTAATAGTATAGTAAGAAATTACATTCATGTAAATTATGACATTTCTTAAGCAGTTCTTTGAGATAAATAGGGATATACTTAGTTAAGGCCAGTAAGGCCGTCATACCTGAGAAAACGACTGCAAATATGTAGAAAAAGAGAAGGCTGGAGAAGAGTACGGTACTGCCATTGGTCCCGAAACTTTTGGTCTGAAATGCAGCAAATTATGTATATTTGTGAAATTATTTCTAAAATTCATTTATTTATCCCGCTTCGTGGTGTTTTTATCGAGCATTACATAATATAACGATGATGCATATTATATTAAAAAGTCATGAAAACCAAAACACCAAAACAAACGGATAATATCTATCTTGAAAATATTGAGTGGAGCTTGGTCAGTTTGATCCAAAGAATTAAAAGCGAGCGACATAAAACCTCACTGTATAACTAACATTGTGCTAACACCAAATAATTTGTAAAGAATATTACTGGTTAGGAAATGTGCAATAGAAATACCTGCCTTGCTAAATTTGATTAAAACTAAATATCTATTGTGATATTCAATATAGAAATACAAATATGGAAACACTAAGTAAATTATACTGTTACATTTCAGTAACATATTTTGTAAATCCAGCGGTCTTTCATTATTTTTTAAAATTTATTTTTAAATAGGCATCATTTTAGTTTACATGAACATACCTTTTTGTTCTTTCAAGTGTATATCACGGTCTCTTGAATATCGAATATTTTATCGTGACGTTTCTGTTTAGATAATACGCATCCTATTACATTTTATCGTATGTAAAGTTTGTTTGATGTGGAACTTTTTTAAATGGTTAGTAAGCAAACAATTTTAATATATCTCAGGGAAAACTCGGTAATTTTGACACTTCATGGCAGACTCGGGGTAAGAAATGGCAAATTAACAAAAAATTGCTCAATAAATATTTGACTAATTGAAGAAATTAAAAACATTATGGCTTAGCTCGCAATAGTGTAGCAAAATATAAATGAACTTTTGAAATCGTCTGATGTAATGTGTTACAAGTCGAAAAAATGGAACATTCGATACATTTTACTATGTAACATCAATTACTTTTCGGAATAAGGAGAGATCTATGAACCCAGAATTAATATCGCTAAAAAAGGACTGTCAAGTAGGGGTCAGAGATTGTTTAAAACATTTAGGACTATCAAAAATCTATTGTAACTGTATGTAACTTTCTATATTTACTATTCTTAACTCTCTAATGAACAGTGTTTAGCAACAAAACATTTAAGCTAATAATATTTTATTTATTCATTATTTTGTGGTATACATTGAAATAAAGATAATTTGTTTTTATTAATTTAAATAATAGACGTATGATTGTATTTTATCAGAGAAATTCAGAATTAATCATTTTACTCTTGTTATCTTTTGTTTTATATATTTATGAAGAATTAAAAAAAATTAATTTAGTATTTATAGAATTATTTTACAATTATTTAGATAAGCCGTTAATATATTGTTTAAAATTGCTCAGAATTTAGTTTGAAATAATATACTAATAATGCTGATGTATAACAAACTAGATTAAAAAATAAAAAAACTATTTTAATGTTTTTCTAATCTGCGTTATTATTTGACTTTGGTCCCCAGAAACATACCTCTTCATCTGATTTTAGTTTTTGCACGACACCGATTTGTAACAGCTTAATAAATTTTAAATACTGATTGAAAGGTATTTGTCATTATCTTTCAAATATAAAAACTTTTAGTGTAATTATGTTTTCTAAAATTCGTTATTATACGTTTGATTAAGGATTATTTTTATACAACTTATCTGACACAACTTCTATATTTTATTATATTTTAATATACCATATTTTAATTATATTAGAATTAGACTAGAATTATATTTGATTTTTTTATATAGCTGTTTATTATTAGAAAGAAGTAATAAAAATTTAAAGAATAATAAAAAATAATTTTAATGAAAAAGCTTTCTTAAATTATACTTCAATTTACCGAAACGGTGGACCTGATGTGAAATAATTGGAATAGTCAGCAATGAATATAACTTTCTAAACTATGAAATGTTTTTATTTTTATAATTGTATTTGTTTTCGTGGATTGAATTTCACCACACCCTAAATTTCATTCTAGTGTACGATATCTTTATTATACTGTTTTCTGAAGAGGAGCATGTTTGATGCGCCTGTGACTTTATTTATTACCTAGACAGAGTTAATAAATTAATCGTTTTAAAAAATATATATCAACAAAATTTAAACATATTTAATTAGAATTTCTAAATTTTCATTTTATTTTATTGTTTAATTATAATTGTGCGGTATACATGCCTTATTCACAATCATTTATATTTGCAAGCTCTTGTGTGTATCTCATTATATGATGCAAATTTTATGTATAATTTATTTAATAATAGTTGTGTAAAGTGTACAATAAAACATTATATAAAAAAATTGTCTTACTAAATTTTAAAGAATATTTATGTTTTTGAATTTTTATTGAAAGTTATTAAAATAATGCGAATCTTTTTATCATTGAAGTTGACGTATTTAAAATATAGAATACAGTTTTATGTGTGATATATTAATATAACATTCATGTAAATATAAATGATGATAGTAAATATTCTTTCTTTTTGTATAAATCAAGCCATTAAAAAAAACAGTTTTGAATAAATAATAATATTTTCGGTGGTTTACTTAATAGGTTTAGTGTTATAGATTTCATGCGTATTAAGTACATATTTAAATTAAATAACCTTCACATGGATTTATCCACTTACTATTTACCAATTAATTTAAGATTTTAATAAATTCATAGATCACAAAATGATCGTCCATAAATGCCACTCTGTATATTAAGGATATTATTTCAACTTTAATTTTATAGATGAATTGGTTTAAAGTGCAACATATATTTAAATGTTCTTATGATGAAGATATTTTTGTATAGATGTTTTACCACTTGTGTTTTTGATATACTATACAATACCTACTATATATACCAAGAGTAATATTTCAGGAGAATTTTAAAAATAACTATTTTAATTTTAAAAATTCAATTCTGCTTTGTATATTCAATGTATGTATATTTTGATTGTTATTGGCGCACTATAATCTTTTATTGTCGACCACTTCTATTACAAATAACATGATTGCATTTTTTACTAAAGAGAACGTTTTCACTCCCTGATACCACGTTACTCGATATGGATTACAATTTGTCATCTTGGTATATTTAGTTCGCTTTTGAATTTAGACAGATACGTTTTACTGATAATTTGTAGCATTTAATAATTATTATATTTCAGAGACTAAACCATAACATGCTTTTATAACTGTTTCACCGACCCTAATTTGTTTAAAGTAACATATTTACTTAAACTTACCATATTTCTGTAGGAAAAAAGGACCATTTACAATTCACAAGCAAGTTAGCAGGTGTCTCCTCGGCAATGGTCTGTGTTGCTAAATCCCTAAGAACTCTAATATAAATATACACTAGTCGTTTCATTGGTATAGCTCAGCTGTCTGTGTCGCTACCAGCCTTTCGATTGGACGTGAGCAAGGATACGTTACGATGACCTTCCTCTAATGGGAACTAAGCGTTACCTAGTCTCAAATCGAGATCGAGACTAAAGTTGTCGAAATGTTAACGTGGTTGCGATTATTATATAATCTTTAGCCTTTTTTAATTGCGACAAAAATTTTCAAACTATAACGTTTGACAGTTGGAAACCCATAGGCCTACTATTGAATGGCTAACAATAGAAAATGTAATTTAAATAAACTCTGCCGTGTTAACAAACTATCAAAATGTTAGTTTATAAACAGATAAACAGTAGCTAACGTATAGTGCAATATGACTCTGAATAAATGGAAATGTTAGGCATTATTTTTCAAGTTGAATTAGTATGTTTCATTTCTTTCTCTGATTTCACTGATCTCACTGATTTCATTCTCTGTCTTCACTAAACCCGTCATAGCGACTTTAATGGAGTATCTATTTTTATAATCGGTTGCTATGCATGGTAATGGCATAGTAATATAAATATACTATAGATGTCTTTTTTGTTAAAAAGTGAAATATTTTTTCTACTTTTTGTTGCATAATCTTAAGACATGTAATTTTATCTCTATAGTAACACATAAAAATGTATTTCGAAATATAGTCATAAATAATTTTGAACTCATTTACTTTTATATATATCATAAGGTTATGGTTTTTAATTCTATATATACAATTTTTATTTTTTAATTATATATATTTTGAAAAGTTTTAGCTGTTTAAATGTCTACACCCACGGCTGTCATCATTCCAGGATTCCGAAAATACTACTGGAATAGAATTGCGTATATTACTGGCATTTTGAGAATTTAGCTTTTTTGAAAAGTCAGGAAGTCTGTGAAAATAGCTACACAGTCAATTTCAAGGAGGCACACTTGCTTATTATCCGAAAAAGAGAACAATGAAAAATTAAAAATATTCAAAAAAGTCTGCCGTTTAAAGAATGTCCATACTTTTTTAAGCGGTTCATTAATAATGTCACATACATCATAGTGTACAAATTAGTATTGAATTTTTATGTTGACTATCTAAAATATACATTCATAAATGTAAAAAACTGTTATTATCTTCCGTGTATGATTTTTTGTGATAAATGTATCGTACATCAAAATATATGTTTTCAGCAGCCTGATTTTAAAAACTAGGTTATAGGTATTACTTTGTACAATTTGGATAGTCTTTAGTAGTAATCTGTATTAATTGTTTAATGACATTCACATTCATAATAAAAAAGTATTTTATTCCCCGAAAGTATGTTTGTATATAATGAATTAAAGAAACCTTAGAAAACCACAACATTTATTAAAGTTGCCTGAAATATTTAATTTACTGATTAAAAATTGACAATATAATTATTTGATGTTTACCAAATGTATCCCATAATATGAAAACTATATAAGAACCCCCTTTAATGTTGCAACTTTGAATTTAATTTTGCACTTTCGTATTTAGTTATCAGCAAATTGTTGCTTAGTTAGTTAATACATACAATGTACCCATAAGTTTAAAAAAGAAGGGAACGTATCAAAGAACTAATTAATCAAAATGGAACAATACCGATTATGTATTAAATTTAAAAATGGAGGAAAATCATATTATGTTTACCATGATTTGTTTTCATTCAGCGCACTGTACTAACCTTCTTGTAAATATATTATTAAATAGATACGTTTTAATTTTTATATAATTTAGTTATAAAATATACCCAATTAGTATTAATTTGTTATTTTATGATCAGTATACGTCATAACTGTTGGTACAACCCTTACGTGTATTGAACCATCTGTCAAAATTGTTGATATAGCTTAAAGTGTATTAAATATATGTCATTATTGTTGATACAGCCTTTATGTGAGCTGAAGTATCTGTCACAATTGTTGGTTCAGCTTAATGTATATCTTTATATATATCTATATATATCCTGCCTATTTTATTAGCGAAAAAAAATTTATTTCAGTGAAAATGTTTGACCTTTTAAAGTCTACTTTCCGTTGCAATTAATTTCACATTCTTTGATTAATTGTTTGCTTGTAATATCTAGTAACCGAGTCCGATTCAAATGCGCCTTGTCAATTGTTTTAATATATATTACACTTAAACCTTCTCTTAAATACAATTGTCTTTCACAGACAATACCCTCTTTCACTGTACATAATAGATATTGTTGATAGCAATGTTTGAGTGTACTTTTTAGTAAATTGTTTAGTTAGATAGCGTTTTCAATAGTTTACTAAACTCTTTAACAATTTTGTTCCAAAACGACTCCAAGGAAATCAAAGGTATATGTCATGAATGAAATACAAGGAAAGCAATTATATGCTATGGGAAAAAATATTAATTACATTAATGTCATTTTAGATTAAAAAATTATAATAAAAAATTATTGATTCATGGTTGATCACCACATGAAAATAATTTAATTAAAGTCATATGTGTTATTAAAATATTAAAATATTAAATTGCGCTGTTTTTTTTTTAAATAAAACTATAGTTAATATATATATATATAAATTGAGATAACTCTATAATGGGAAATATTGATATTTATTTAAATAAGTTTTTGATTTATATGATATAAAAGTGACATACAAATCCATTACAATTCCTATTTTACACAAAGTTGTCGGTCGAATTTTAAAATTCTTCACTTTAAAATGAATATTTTAATTTCCTTCAGAAGCTAAACTCTCGAGACACATAGTATATATCGAGAAAGTATTTTCCCCTAAACTCTTTCTTGCACTTAGCTTATGCCAAGCTTAATTTGATAATAACAACGCCTATAATGTAAACCATACATACAGATTAAACTGATATACACCATACATATCCCTAGTTTCTAACAGGTTGCATAAAAAGCGAAAGTAGAGTTTGTACAAATATTACTTTCGATGCTTTTAGTTTTCCCCCAAGTTAAGAGGATAATAAGATGCTTCATCGTAGTAAACTGATATTTATACGTGTTGTTATTTATTTGTGAATTTTTAAATGCAGTAGTTAACACTTGATGAGTGCGTATATAGTTAGTAGTATATAGCAGACGGAACTTTATTGATATTTTCCATGATTACGACATTATTTATTTACTTACGTTTTTCGTGCTTTTTATTTAACAGTCGTAAGTTATTCACATACATTTTTTGGATCTTTGGTTAGAGTTTATTGTGTTATCAAATTTAATTTTAATAAGAAGTATAACGTACTAAAGACTAATGTAAACAGTTTAATGTCTGTCAACTTAATTTCTGAAAAAAAACTAAATGTTTTATCATAGTAGAATTTAGAAATTTATATTAATGTATATAATTTTTATTCCATAATTCATTAATATTGATGGTGATATAAATAATTTAGTAAAACTATTAACGCATTCTTTATTGGCACTTTAAATATTTTTGAGTATTTCAATATTTTTTTAAATATTTAGTTGATTAGATTATACTATAACAGGAGTTGTCCGATGTATCAAAATGAGTCGAAATCATTTCTTAAAAAAGTAAGTGTCAAAACAAATATTTTTTTAAATCAATGTGTGGATATGTTTGAAAGCTGTACAATGTGAAGAACAAACTTCTCTTTGTGGGGATTAAATTTCTCAAATCGGGGTGAATCAACAGCCAATGCTACAGAAATAAATTATGGACATCAAAGAAAGAAAATAGACTTGGAAAAACTTTTTACAGCTATTAAAATTACATAAAACTTAAAATTGTATACAATATAAGTAAAGTTAAACAGATAATTTTGTAATCATTTTTATAATCTTGTATTATGTATTATATAAATAAATATGTAGCTTAGGAGTAGCTACGTAGTCATATACATATAAGCATTCTTTTTATTGATTCATTATAAATAAATTTAAGTTTAATTACAAAGATGACATAATCAATGTTCTATCTCAATTGCAAAACTAGACAGACCCACTTTCGTTTTCATTTTATTGGACAACCAAAGTATTTACGGCTATAAATAATTTTTTCACAGTAGGAACAAAAACTCCTTAAATATTAGCCGTATCGAAAACAGCCTAATGAAATCGGTCTAGTTATTGAATTTAGCAAATCAGTAGTATCCTCATCTGGCGAAATGGTGCAATGGTGTCCTAAAAATCATTTCCAATTGTGGTACTAAAAATAGTAGTAGATATGATAAAGTCATTTTCGCAAAAGTTTTTGCGTTTCCAGAAATTTAATAGTCTTCCATTTATTTATCTATATATCTATTAATTTTATTATCTCATTTATTACAGCGAGTATGCTGTTTCTGTAGATTTATATATTTTATTGTAATTATCTTCATAGTTGGTGACACAGCTTTTTTATTAGGTACATTTATCAAATTCAGTTGCGAAATAAGCGGCACAAAACTCCAGAAAGAGATTATCCATACTATACAAAGTTACTAGCTTAGAAGTATTGTGAAATAGAAAAGTGTAATTTTGGTTTCACGTTTTCATTGTAATTTTAGCTTTTATTGCATGTAATTATTTTAAAAGCAAAAGTTATATTCCGATGAAGACAACCGGTTGTATATTGAGAACTCAAAAACTCAATTATATTTTCAAAATGTAATATTTTTCATAACGTGTTAAATATATTTGCCTTGGGTAAAAAGCAATTATAATACGTATATCCTACAATCAACCCATCCATCTGAAAAACGAATAGTTGGCAAGATGTAATTAATATTGTATATATTTTTTTCTATTTTCATTACAATATTATAAATTGTGTGTCTCCATGTGAAGAACAGATAGTTCACTGGAGCTAATTAGTGTTTTATATATAGGTGAATTTTTACGTGTTTTTTAAGAAAATGATTAATTTAGTAATATAGTAAACACTCTCATTTTTTCTTTATTTATTTCGTTTTTGTTTTTCTAATTATAGATGTTTTTATGCCCCATTTTAAGAGATTAAACTTATATTTGTTTTGTAATTAGTTGTAATGTGAAAAATCTGTTCAACGTAGATATAGTGTAATTAATGTATTCTTTTTTCAGATGGCCGCAGAAAGCGAGACTCGTTATCCGGCTGTGGCGGATGTAAGTTTTGAATCCCTTGTCTCTACGTAGTGTTTTCTTTTAGTTCATAATTTTCACATGCTCTAACAAGGTTTTTTTTAGTTTAATTATTTGTTTTGATTAGAAAATGCCATGATGACATTAGTAAACCCACTGTAAGTAGAGAGCATATTATATAGTCGATTCTTGTCTTTGTCTCAAACAACATTCGTTTGAATTATAATGTGGAGCGGACAAAGTGAATAGATGCACCTCCTTATTAGATTAAATCAAAATAATAGGTTTTATAAAAACCTTTTATTTTTATTGATATATCATAGTGTACCTACACAAAAACATGTTATTAATTTGATTTTCATTACTTATTAAATGATATAGTCTTTTTAACGACAAACATATTTTTTCATTCATAATACTAATAGCGATAGATGATAATGTCATCATCACTAATAATTAATATGCTAACTAGTTAGTGAGTGGCCTCCAGCAGATTTGAATTCAGCACTTGAAATTACACGGAGATCCATAAAAAACGAATTATATATATATATATCTAAACAAGGTTCAGTCAATATTAATCCCTTATCGGTAAATATCATTATCATCTAGATAATTTTAAAAATTCTACATTATATACTCCAATTTTTTGTTGAGGAAATGTGTACACCCTGAAATAATATATATATATATATTTAATGATTCCACTGTTATTGCTTATTATATTATCACATTTCATTGTAATAGGCAGCATTTGCATGCCAAAATTTTAATTTCTAAGTTGATTTATAAGTTATGATAATTGTGCACAATCAAACATATACTCTTGCATTGACTCTAGCCTTTCTTTCTGTGTTTTCAAAATATGATTTTGCCTAGATTTATGCTACAGAATTATTGTTGCAGATTACAGGGCTTTACAATTAAATAAGGAAGTTTCAGTTTCTGTTGTGGAAATAAAAAAACGGTATTGTTTATTCAACTGTTGATTTTTAATAAATAGAAACTTAAAATGATTGTAGTAAGTATATATCACATAATGCAGTTAGCGCTCGTGGTTCACCGCACATGTTATTTTAATTGCTTTTATCTGTTATGCGTAGTGTGTGAACATACTGAACATAACGTGTGAAAATCAATGAAAAAGACTATTTAATTTAACCAAATCTGGACCCCTAACTTTTGGAACCTATTTAGTGGGAGGAGGTGGTGTTAAATTGACCTACCAGGGCAGAATATAACGTAAACAGATACACATTCTCTCTGAATTTAGTATATACCACTATCTGGTTTTTCATGATTATTCTAAATGACACGTGGTATTGTGTCCATAATGTCAGCATGTGCAAAACCACAAATTTTCCTCCTTTTTAAATGAAAAATGGATTTATCTCAAAAAGTAAACGTCATAGAATATTGATTTTGATGTCTACACAAACTAATGTGATAACTGCGGATCTGGTAATCGAGCCAATTTTGAAATTGATTCCTGCGGTTATAAGGAATAGTTAATTAAATTTGAAACATTACGGTGCCACTATAGTCATCGGGTTGAGTCTAGAAGTTCTAAAAGTGTATCAAAACTTGTTTATATATTACAGGGAACATTAAATGTTGATTATGATGTTTTATACTGTTTTAGCCAAATAGTAGTCTTCCGAGGAATAGTCCTGTTAGTGTGGATGGTCGAACATCTAATAAAAGAGAGCGACTTTCACTATGACGAAAAGGAAATATATATTTCAGGAAGTACTTCAAGGTCATATATGTTGTTGAAGGCCTCAAAACAGTCATTTGTATACGAAATATATAAAAATAAGGAACCATGCGATTTTTTTCTGAAAACGTGTTCAATTGGTGACGTCACAGGCACGTCTAAACCACTTGGCCAAATTTTGAGTACCAATGTTTGATAGTTTAGTTTATTAATTTAAACTCTTAATTTTTGTGATGGAGTTGATGAGAAAAATGAGGGCAATTCTACCTTAACAGTTATATTGTTAATGATGTTATAGTAAGCATAACATATAATATACCAGAAACTATGCAAGTATGTAAGTCATCAGTGAAAGTGTGAGTTTAAATACTTTTTGATACAGATAAAGTTATATAAATGTTTAAAAGGGATATTTTTAGCACATTTTAGGTATTGTATTAATATTACAAAATTAATTTATCCAGTATTTTCTATTATATTGAATTTTACTGATGATAATCGGATAGTTAAAGAATGCTATCACTGAGTGCACTTTTCGTAAGTCAACAAATGCCGAGTGTTTTGCTCCGTTTTAAAAAAGATGACAATATATGTTTTACAGTATCCCTATAAAATGCACTTAACAAATAAGTTACTAAAAATTTAAACAAATATCTTGGAGAACATTTATATCAATAAATTTATATATTTCATATAATAATTATATTTAATTATATAAATGGTAAGATAAACTTAAGATTAATAAAACTAGAAAATTCGTGGCCGGTCATATTGTTGTTTATATTACTTCTTATATATAAATAATACATATAAATTATTTCTTTTATGGAAACGTACTAAGTAGAATTCCAATAAACGAAAAGGCTATTTTGTAATGATTTTATTAAAAAAAATATTTTTGGCTTTACATATATTCAACTGAAATACTATTGTTCTATTGAACAGTAATTCTGAAGAATTGTCTTTTGAAATTGTCCTTTGAAGAATTCTTCTGGTTAAGTCTTTTTATATTGTCTTTTGAAGAATTGTCCAGAAGAATTGACTTTTGCATCTTTGTTGGTGTCAAATATAAAGTGGTAGAGAGAATTTAAGATTATAAAAATTACCGTTTTCGGGATTGTGTTTTCAAAAAACAACAGAGATAAAGGCACACCTACGTCTAGTGACGTTAATCGATACAACTTGGTTTGTCATATTTTCATAGGGTTGTAGGCATATAGATAATCGGATCTAAGGGCTTTCGTTGTCAAAATCATTTTAATGAATGTATAGGTGTCTCATATATTGAAAAACATTACGGTATAATTTTATTAAAAACTATATTATACGGTAATATTTTTAATAATAAATAATAATATTTATTTATTAATAGTAATAATTTTCTTACATGTCATATTATTTTAATAAAATAACACAAGCAACGGACCAAGCGGTCACATAACCGTAAAACATGTTTTCCTAATGTGCAATCCAAACTGAATATCAAAAAGAGGATGGCCAAAATTAATTAAAAACATGATACAGATAGTATAGGCTTCGAAAATATTTTTTGTCCAAAATGTGCAAATTTTATCAATTTATTTACAATCGTTAATTAGATGAATCTGGTTTTCTTATCCTTTATTATCAATTCGTAAATAAAAATTAAATCTAAGAGACAAAAGGTTTAATTTTCGAAGTGAAAAAGTAGTTCACGTCCTTTTAGTTTTTGCATATTTTATTTGTAAAATAAATCATTTATAAACTATATCAACAAAATGACCCTTGATATATTAGAGCCTTGGGACCAACACAAACATTATTATTAAATATTAATTCCCATTCAGATCTAGAAATTATTGGTATGGTATCAAATGTTATCAACGTTACATAAATAGATTAATTTTGTTATATGCTTAATATATGTATTACAAATCATTATGGCGCATATTGGTATTTTTAAAAGTAGTTTCTAAATTTATAAAATAGGTCGCAATTATAAAATGAACTTGTATTCATAACATATCTGTTATATCAAGCGGAATATATCCATAAAATACTCACTATAACTATAGTAGCTACAGTAATATACCTTATATAACTTTAAAAAACACATGTATTTATTTATATTATGCAAATAGTAAAATATAAACTTAAAACAAGTGTCACATTTTAGGTCATAAAAATGGTTATGTTTTACGCTTCACGTTTTTATTTTTAAATAACGTTTGATTTATTATAAAATGTGTGGGTGAATTATTTAAATTAAATTTTTGAGTTATTACAAGAAAATTCAGGGTACTAATAACTACCTGCTATAATTGTTTTAAACGCTGGCAAATAGCATGTTCTATCGATTTTTTACATATCCAAGATTATTGACCATTTTTTTAAATAGTCTTTTCTTATCGCAGTAAACAAAGGACAAAAAGTGAGACATCTTGACCCTAGGGGAAACAACACCTGCACAATTTCTCTCGTGTTGTTTCTTCTATGGTCAAGATGTTTCACATTTTTATTTGACTCAATGTATCAAGCTTTCATCATTTATTTTCGATTCTGTTTATTTTATACCTACTGCACTAATATTTGTGTTAAGTATTTTTAACCTTATTTGCTTAGTGCGTTATTTATTAATGTATTTAGCTAGCCAGTTGTGAATGCCTTCTTTTTTAACCCGATGAATGTTGTCATCTAGCTTTCTCTTTGATTTAAAAATTCTTTTACATGAACTGATTTGCTAGTTATTTCTTCGCCTGGTACCGAAATAAATAGAATACATATCGTAGGAAACGATGAATGCAGTAACATCAACTAGATAGATTCAAAATGTAAATCAAGATTCAGAATGTAATTCAGAAATTAAATCAACATTGATAATGTAAATCAACATTGATAATGTAAATCAACATTGATAATGTAAATCAACATTGATAATGTAAATCAACATTGATAATGT
>JAUZND010000276.1:0-14263 GCA_034780555.1 Coelogynopora nodosa | reverse complement strand
TTTTATTCATAGATTTGTGAGTAAAGGTATTCAATTTGTGAGCAAGAGCAATTGCTCACTTTTATTCATACGGCCCAACATCTGTGTCACCCGATAGCGAAGTGACTCAAATCGGACACAAACACGGTGTCTCCTGATAAGAAAAGGTTAATCTTTGCACAGTACCTACAGTTTGTTTTCTTATTCAGTTTTAGTGTTGCTTGCTTCCATTTTTTACATTAAGTATTGTAATAACATTGTTGGATTTGATCTTTCTGTGGTTCTCTTTTTTTACAGTAGTTTCGTTTTATTAACATGGTTCTTAGAACATCGCCGCAAAAAGAAACCTATTTCTACGAATTATTTTAATGGTTGATATTCTTTTTAACATAACGTTTTTAATTTGTTTCATTCAACATGTCTTAACAATTCATTATAAAGCATTACAATTCTTTATGTAATACATTTCCCATAGAGATTGTAAAAATATTTCCATTTTATAAAAATAATTTCAATTTTTAATATGTCTTAACGGTCAGTTTGTAGAGATCAATCATGCCTATCAAGTCTTACACGATCCTATGAAACGACGTGTCTATGATCGTTACGGAAAAATTGGTGTCGAGACATGCGAAAAATTCACTACTGATAATTTCAATGCGTACAATCTTTTTGGAAATCGGTGTGCAATGGTATGTTTACCGCTTTATTTTCTTACTTTGCTTTTAGTTTTAAACTAAAAAAAAAGTGGACATTATTGTGTCATTACAATATATTATATCATATAATATTCTTTTTGCATATATTTAAAACTTTTTTTCTTTAATTTTTTGTAAAAATAAAAACTATGAAGAATTATTTTTAAAGAATTTCTGAAAAATCTATTATATTAAATCTGTCAATGTATTCTAGCTATCCAGAGAAATTGACAGAATCGGATTATGGGAAAATATGTTGAACACGTCCCCTTTTTTACCAGTTTGGTCATTTATGCATCCCAAACTACACACCAATTGTATCCATAATAAAACATGTAAATGCAAAAGTTATTTGTTTAATTTTACTGTCTCTTAGTTTTCTTAGGAACAGTAAGATACGAATATAAATTTTATGAGTTATGCATAAAAGCTGACTTTTATTTAAACTGATAAATATTAACATTGATGTTATGTACAGTAATGGTAATAGTATTAGCTATTATATTGTATATGTAGTATAAATTTATTAAAATTGTAATAACTTCTTGCGTGCTTAGAATAATATTATATATGTTTTCTTTTAATGTAGCATCAACAATAAAAAGAAATACAAACTTTAAATATACCCGATAAAGAAACTTTTATTTCAATAAATTTGTAAAAATATGATCATGAGTAACATTATTATTTTCTACCATTGTTTTATAAATTGATACGTTTCTATCTTTAGTATTGAGAATTCGATTTTAAAAAGTATGTATATGATTTATGCCCAGACTTGCAATTAAATGTTTCTTAAATTATTGTGTATTATGATGGAACTATTTTATATTTTCTTTAGTGTGTAAACCACCAAACATTTTGTTATTGATATTTCAACATACCACATAAAAACACGTCCACATCACTAACATTTATATTAAAGGTATTTTGAGATATGTTTATTATAATTCACTGAGACGCCATTATTTTCTAATAAACCTTAATACAAAGAAGCTTTAGTTTAACTAAATTATAATTAGTTGATCAGGTCCTACCGACTGTGTGTGTCATTAACAGTCGATAACAGACATTCAATTGTGATAATCTACTCGGACGTCAGCCATCACTGTCCAACCAGATTTTGATAAGATATGGATTCGCTATATTTTTATAATTTTTTATCTTTTTACTTTGCAGGCAGCGATGATATGTTGTACCGCTATTACATGCTGTTGCTTTTGTTTCTGTTGCTGCAACTTTTGTTGTGGATTATGCAAACCAAAAGCACCCGAGGAAGATGGCCAGTTTCCTTCTGACATTGATATATCGCAAGATGCTGGCTTTGTGAGCTAATCATTTTTTATCCTTTATAGTATACGTTAGTTATAGCCTACAAGTTTGCTTTCACCTAACATTTAACTTCAATAATTAATTAATGTAATTTATTCACAAAATAATAGTTAATCTTGCGTCACTCTTAAAACTACATTGTTTAAAAGAGTAATAGCCATAATTTCAAATGTTGTCACGTGATCATAAAATTAATAAATTAGTTGCTTTGTGAATTATATCTTATCTAGGTTAACACAATATCTAATATCATCTTATGAATTTATTTTATTCTCATATGATCACTCAAATTGTGTGTTTGTATATTGGGCGAAATCTTTTGTAGCTTTCAAAATGATTAATGTAAATATAATATGTTAGCCCTTAGTACGTGGAGGGGGGTATGCCAATATTTTTTTTAATAAATTAAGTTTTTGGTTGAACTATATAATGTATGACCCTGATTTTTTTAATCAGTGGCTAAAATAATTTTATCTAACTAAAAAATATAACAAATGGTTCGGTATCCGTATACTAAATGTCAACTTAATCGGATGATAGAAAGTTTGGTTTTCCAGAAAGGGTAAAGCCCCCCCCCCCCCTCCCCACCTTCACCTCCGCGTAGCAAACTCTAAAAAGTATGTCCACATACGAAGGGTTAATGTTCAATTTTCTGGCAATATGTGCTAACCAATATTGTTCAGATCATTTTATAAGTCAACCAGTATAGGTAATAAATTTAATAAAAAATTAATATGTTGTGAATAAGACAATTTTTACAAACATCATATTTTTTTAAGGTTTGACAAATAATAATAAAAACGAAGAATAATTTTGTAATCATTGATATTAATTATACTTTTTCACTGTGATCCAGTTTGGCAGACCCGTTTTTTCTTAAGTTGTTAATAACTTATGTTACCATTTTCATATAACAAATTTTTAAAAAAATCAATGTCTAATAATCTATATTTAATAGAACCAATATCTATAATCATTATATAATATGTTTCCGATTTTAAACTTATGTACGTCTATATCAGTTTTTAAGATAACCTGAAACTAACCATCTGCTTCAAAACAAGGTTTGATGCCTTATTCATCCCTTAAAGAATCACGCAAGTGAGTGTTTCTGTCTTTTCAGGAGGAAAATACCAATATCAACAACGATGAGACTCCACGATACGATAAAGTTGTTGACAAACAGCCGCTGTCCACTCCTCACAACAGATGAAATATAATATATACACGTCAACATGAAAACATTATTTTTTTGGTTAATTTGCAATGAGTATTAACTATCATTTTGATACCCTTTTGTATTTAATTACCATAACATACGTGACAACATATTTTGTTAGATGTGTTCACTATTATGCCACTTGCTGTCTTGGCATATATCATATAATATGTACAGTTACAAAGTTTATTTAATTATTTAGAGTTATTCAATGTGGAATGATTTTTAAGAAAAAGAGAACAAAACAATAAAGTCTTTATTTTATTGTTAATTTTTGCAAGTTGTTAATAACTCTTGCCGATGAAACCGCTGTTTTTTTTACTGTTAAAGTACTGTGTTTATTTATTTTATGAGTTATAATGTGTTATTTTTTATCTTATTTTAGTGCCTTCTAATATTTATGCAGTTACATAGGAAATAATTATTTCTTTGTATATATATATTAAAATATTGAAAAGATATATATAACTCTTTACCATTGAGTTTATGTTTCTTTAAATTATGTATGTATAAATAATATAATTTGTTATAACGATAAACTTACTTCATTTTCTACGGTCTTTTTCTTATAATTTATTATAACATATATTGGTTAGAAGCTATGTGTTCTTAGTTTTATGTTTTTTATTATTCAATTTTACAATTATCTTCATAAAATTTATGTTGTTAATTTTTGTAACGCATTATTTAACGATATTATATAAAATAATATTATTTGTATATATAAAAATAATGCGGTTTTCTGCTAGGCTAAAAAAAATTAATATGCGTAATATAATCCACATTATTCAAAATCATTGGTGCACATAGCATATCATAAACTTTCTCTTTCAAGCTCCGCATATATCCCGTAATTATCAGAAATACAGTAATTGGCCATTCTTTTTTAGTCTTGAGATTCGTAAAATTATGCCATATTTTATGCAACTAACCACCCCCTCCCCCTTCACATTATACTAAACCATTTTAAATGGCTCTCTGACCAACACATTTTAAACACACAGGATTCCTGTACATAACATTACTATAAGGTGATTAATAATTTTGCGGAAATTTTTTTTGCAAATAATTATGTTGATGCCTACGCAAATTTCTTAAATATACCTATACAAACAACAAAATAATGTTGGAAATTTATCAATAGACAGCAGTTCATTATAAGAATTGTTAGCATGGCAGAATAAGCATGGAAAATGCAGAAGGAATTGTTATTATAAATATACAAAGGGACGACACCTCAAATATAATATAAACACTGAGATTGGAAAGGCAAACCCTTGCAAAATGGTTCCGTGTTATCGCACAGGCCACACATAAGAAAAGAGGTATCAGCATCTGACGATTTAACGATTGAGCATAATATATGGTAACAGCAGGAGTTTGTATATCACAATCCATTATTCCTCATTTTCAAAAAAGTTTTCTTATTACCCTAAAAATTCTCAGTTTATATACAATGTGTAGATGAGGATAGGAGTAAGTTATACCGTTTTGTGAGAAAATGTCAGCGAAATTTCAACAGGATCCAGCATTAATTAGTATAATTTTTTAAGGAAAAAGTTAACCCCTTTATAATTGTCTGTACGTGTATTGGCTACTCCAGTGTGCCCCGCTATGATATCAACCTATGAACAATATGAATGATCGGTCAATCGTTTGCCATAATGTATCAAACCTCAACCGACATAATATACAACTGCTCTTTCAATAAGATTGAGCATTATTTTGGCCTACTCTGGATAATCATTTTGCGGAGAGGATTGATTGGTCAAAGATGTCCGATAGAATAGCAAGACTTGTGATTGTGCTCGTCTTATTTTCATTATCGTGTTGAATTTTCCAGATATTAACGCATAATTTATACTATACTTTTTAAATATTATCAATACATAGTGTTATGCACCTTTAGAGTTATAACGTTTTTGGGCTTAGCTCATCGCTCCGTTTATTATTTTGGGCCCCCTATCAAAATAAGTTAGCTACAGCCCTGAATGCTAAGATATTAACATTCTTTACTTTATAGGTAATATCGTTAACTTAACTATCGTTACTTTTATCGTTAATAATGAGATTTTCAATAATTATATAACTGAGTTGTGTTTGTTTTGTATACTGTATTGAATTGAAAATTGCGTTTAAAAAGGATATTTTCTAATTTAATTGAATTTCAGATTAATTAAAAAATATAAAATACTTCAGTATAGCGGATCCAATAGGATACAATATGATAACTTATTATAAAAATCGCAAACATTACCCGAATATGGTTTCGGTTTTATAAATAATAAAAAAACCTTTTTCAAGCAAAATAACATTAATTATTAATATATACATTAATACATATATAATACATATATAATACATAATACATATATACATTAATATTAATATAACAAAATGCAATTATTAAGATATTTAAACTTTGATTTTAAATAATGAGATGAATAGAACAAATCAATCATACAATGAGCAATATCGATAGTAGTAATAATAACATCAATTAACTAATTAATCAGGTTTCTTATTATAATTGATTATAAAAGCACTACCCACTAGAAATACAGTTAATTTATTTCCAATAGTAAGTAGAATCGTTAAATTGTATCCATTTGTCTTCGCCTATAAGTGTCTCCATAGTATAATGGCCGGATTTAAAATAATTACCATGGTGGTGGATGATGTAACTATTGTGTAGATGTTATCATAAATTCTACTTTGTTGTCCAAATCGTACAATAAAAATAATATGTTCCGGAAGATGTATGATGGTAGTATTTGATTTCCCAAAGGACGAACATTGGGCATTTCCAATCTTCAAGTATATACATTCTTTGAGGGTTAAGTTGATGCAGTCCTGAATTGTTTTTATTTGAAGAATTAATGTTAGTATAAATGAAGCAACGAAAGATGTGTGGTAAACACGAGATAAGCAAAATATATAGTTATCAATTATAGAAATATTAAAGTTGTTAAGATATGGTTTAAAATAATTAAGTAACCAAAGAAGTGGATCTAAAGCATCTTGTTCAGTGTATTTTTCTTAAAGTTTACCAAATAAATAAAATTGATTGTATATGGGGTGGGTTAGGTTTAACTTTAAATTCGGAACAAATATGGTGAGCTAAAGATGTTGAATTTCAGATTAGCTACGGATAAAACATGTGCTTTATAGTTTTGTTGATCATTACGTTCAGACTTAATTCCGTATTTAATAGAAAATCTTTGTATTATCCGAATATTTCATAATGTATACCTTTGTTTTTATTAAAATGTATCTTTCGGTTATTAATTTTATTTGTAACATATGTAAAACAATTACCTTGTTGTGGTATATAACAACTTTAGCTTGAATAAGTATTAGAGTGTAATTAAATTTTAACTAATTGAATTTGGAAGTACACATTATTAAATGTTTGTTAAATTATTAAAGAATTGATAAATATAATATGCAGTAGAATAATATAAATACGTTTTCTACTGATTAATGAGTAGTATAACAATATTATAATATTAAATCAAATGAAAAATATTCATCAGTACTATAATTTCTGTGTGATATTATCATATTTTATAGTTGGATAGTTTATAATAAAAAATCTATAGCATATTCAAATAAAGTATAACAAATATTTTAAATTTGAGCCCCGGAACCATTTCATAATCACATGTGTTTGGTATAAATGGCGAAAAGATAGATATTACTTTATTTCAACAATATATATAATATAATGTATGCAAGAGTCAATTCTAAAATGTTTTTATCTAATCTTATCCAATCAAAATTACTAGATTCAGATCTGATTCAAGAATTGATATAAAAATTGCGTATATAAACCTCTTACCTCTGATAAAAAAATTACGAAATGTGTAGTTTACAAAAGCGAATATTCTCAATAATATGTTTTTAATATGATCTAAATTTACTGTAATATTAAGAAATATATTTCAACTAAGTTCTGTTTTAAAGTAATTGAGTAGTTATCAAACGTCCGACGCGACAGAATGTTGTGTCCAAGAAGCATTATTAAATTATGTCTAATTATAATTGAAATACTAATATAAAATTGTGTCTACTACAAACGTGTTTTTATATTTCGCTGGGGTACAATATTAACCTTATCGGGGTGGGGCTACAAAATGTTGACAAATACGTCCTATTTTGCGTTATTTCAAGTTTTTGTCATGGCGTAAATGCTTAAATTATTAAAAACATATTTGGTCGCTTCTTTTATTATTATGGAAAAAACCCAAAATCTCTTTAAAACGAAATAATAGTATGAAGATATATAATATATTTTTAATGTACATTAAATACAACTTTTAAAATAAATATTGTAAGTATTCTAAATGAAAAAATACATTTAACTTGACAAGTCAAATCAACTACATAATGCAAGCGTCGTTTTCATATTTAACTAAAAAAATAATTCCACTGAAAAGCTTATCAGCAAGCAATAATATAGATGTCATCGTATAATCTGATATTAACAGATTTTATTATTCTATGTCGAGGACATAACAGATGGACACAAATAGATACCACTTCTCAACAAAGAGGGGTATTGTTTAAAAACAATTGATCAAATAATGTATAAAAATTCATGAAATGTCATGGAAAAGCTGTTCGGAGATCACTTTGTACAGTATAAAAATGTAATGGTCACCAATAAATATAAATCAAGTTACTCTGTAGGTTACTATTCTTACTATACTATTCTTTCTTATTGTGTATGAAAAGAATCATAGTATATTGGAGAAAGAACTAGACAACTTAAATCCAAATAAAAGTTTAAATTGTTGACTAATTTACAATTTTAAATTAAATAAATAAAATTTTTAATTAAATCATATTTCTCATTTAGTCTACGGTAATTGATTTCGATACATTATAGTTAAGAAGAACAATTATTGGCCTTAATTTCATTCGTTTTAATACAATGCCAAAAAAAGAAAACAACATTTACTACAGCATTTCGACTAATGAAAAGTAAATGAAAATTTGTATCAGTAAATATTTTAATAGCATATTAACAGTTTGTAACATTTAAAATTTCCTAAAATATTTATTATTAAAATTTTCTATTTATTAGCATTATTAATTTAGAATTAAATCTATATTTATTAGCATTATTAATTCAGAATTAAATCGATATTACAAGACAATCAATATTTATGCATAAATTATATAAAATAGGGAGGACATGTATTGTGCAACTTTTAATTCATAGTTCAAAGGATATAATATGCTACCTTTTAAATGAAAAAAATAACTTTATTTTAATTATCCACATTATTATATTCACATTTTAATTAATAAATTAGTTCAACTATTGAAATATCAATGAAATTATAAAAAAAATTAATGAGACAATGCATTCTTATCATTTAAATTGTTTGATATTTACAATATGCAAACATGAATAAATTCCAAATTGATAATCTTATAAACATAATATACTATTTGAGTGTGTAAAAATATTTTCAGTGTTAAATGGTATTCCAAATAATTGAACTTAATTTATATTGGAACAAAAAAATGGTCAATTGAATAAAAATGGCGATTGAATGACAATAGATTGTTCTACATAATATATTGAATAAATACTGCTCAGAGTTGTGTATAAATGTGCAATATGACTGTGTATGACTTCTGTTTTTGTGAGTCAGGTTATGAAAGACCATCGTAGTTATTACATGAAACACTGTATAGAGATAGGCGTAATGATAGTCCCGAAATCGCATATATAAAATATATTAAAAACGATCATTTATGCTATCTTCTACGCTAAACTTGATTTAATAAAGACGTTTTTGTTCTAAAAATGTATTGTAATTAACATCAATTACATACTGATCAGCACTGATTGAAAACTGCCACTATCATACAACAACAAATACTTATAAATAAAGATGCTGAAAACTGATGATGTTCCTGCAAGTTGCAATTTATATAAACTAAACATATTAATTTTATGTTTAATAAACTTTATTTTCAATACAATGTTTTTTTCGATATATGTTTTTAAAAAACACTTTCGTTTTCTTACTGTCTGTTGTAATTTGTAAAGGATTGGTACGTACTATGTACATCCAACCTAGCAATGTGTTATTTTTGTTTAACGCACCTATTATATGCAGGAACTACTTAAATTAAACTTTCAATATATTACAATATAACTCGACACGTACCACTTGTTTTTTATACTCTTTTGGTGTCAGCCATTAAACTTATATCCATATAAAATCCCCACAATCACATTTTCTGCTTCACTCTTTCCAAAAGTTCTCATAAAGATTAGAGTACTATAATCATGGTTAGAGTAGCAGGGAAAAGAAGGGACCCGAGTCACGTGTCCACGTCCGGTATCGCTCCCCTCTGATTGGGCATAACTGACCGCCTCCTGTTGGCAGGGGTAGTTCGGGGCTCGATATTTCCCAGACCAATGGAGCCCCGCGCGTGGATTGGTGCCCGACGCTCCACTGAGGTGGCTAAAACCATGGAGATATAAAGTGCGCGATTAACTATTAATATAGTGGAGCTTGAATACTTATATTATAGTTGCATGAATCAATCTGATATTAAATTATTTGAAAATTGCAATCTTCGAAGATTGGCGTATAACAGATTTTTACCAGATTCATAATACTAATATTTAATAACGCATTGTAATATGTTATAGAAGATATTTTGAGAGTAGAATAGACGATTAGACCACAATAGTTATTTAGAAATTATATTGAAGCAATGAACTATATATCTGTTTCCTTTCAAGAAAGAATTTCAGAAAATCAGAGAAATCGACCAGACAACCGGGCGGTTATCAATATAGCTAATATTCAAGGTCTTTTCTCTATTTTTAGGGGCTTTATTTAATATATTTTCATTTAATTCCACATTCAAACATTCAGGTTATAATATATTTGATAAAACATAATTATAGGTTTTAATGCATAATGCGTATATGACATGCACTATTCAAACTATTAGTACCTTTATTAAATTATTTGATATCTGTAATAAGTTGCAATTTTCATGAATATCCATTAAATACTCATAAGCTAAAACGAATAATAACTTCTTAAAAATATTGATATTTATTAGTATTACAAACATTTATAAAGCAGTGTACTTTGGTATACAACTAATTGTCTTACAATACACGGATTACCTTATAAAAATGGACATGAACTCATTTAAGTAATTCAAAAATATTTATTAACTTTGGCAAAATAGATCAAGGAGCAAGAGAAGTAAAAAACAAAAAACTCCACCAAGGCAACATGTGCATGAATTAGCTGGAATTATTCTGCACATTAGTCAGATCATCTGCACACTAGTCGGATCACGGGATCCATATGATATTTTCAAGTGTAGAATGTAGGGCTGCCAACCTATCTATATAACTTAATCAGAACATTATCAAATAGGTCCTATTGAGCAAGCCGTATAGTAAGAAGGTGTAAATTATACAAAGCACAATTTTTAAGGTTGATTATTATAGAATTTTAAATATACCACAAACCATATATATACCTAAACAAGCAGTACATATTATTTGGGATACTTAGTTCCAAAAAAGTATTGTGGCAGTTCTGGTGCAGAGGTTCAGGTCCAGAATGTACTCATAATACTTTGTTGATCCACAACATAGTTATATTAAAATTGTTTTTGAAAATGTAAAATTGTGTACCATAATCTTACAAACATGTGAAGGTACAGTGGACATCTAATAAAAAATGGGTAAGTATAGTAACTATAGATAGAAGACTCTTATAATAAAACAATTATATATAGATCATATCTAAATTATAGTTATAAAACATCGGTACATAGATTGTAGGCTATAGAATGTTCTATATATAGCTGTAAAAATACAAATAGCAACATCACAGGTGTCGATTAAGTTTATTAAAACCAATAAAAGTAAATAAAATTGGTTAAATAACTATTAGTTATTGATATAAACTCATAGCTGTTAAAATAGTTGAACTTATTTATATAATATATATAACATAGTATTACCATATGTGTAGTTTGTGTTATTTCCGTAATAACGGAAGATTTTGATCTAAATTTGTGTTAATTTTCTTATTAGTATATATATATAATCTATAAATATCCATGCATATACAACTCAAATAACGTCACAAGAAGAAATCACTTGATAACACTCAAGTTCAACTCTGCTTCCATTGCTGTCTTCACTTCTCTATAGCCGGTGTTAACAAATTGCCTCTGAGCTGTGGATGAAGTTGTTATTTTTATGAAATAATTATGATGAGAAATCCGTCGGAATAGTCACAAAAATTAGACTATGCAAAGCAACACTCTGATTCCTTTCAGCAGCGAAGTTGTGCGAGAGGTTGCTTTCCTTCGCGTGCCTTCCGAATTGTAAAGCATCGATCAGGGTGAAATTAGTGCGCAATGGGAGAAAACAAATATTATTATCAGATTTTCTTTGACAGAACCTGAAAGGGTTGTTGCGTGGAAACTTTAGCAGGGCGTAGACAGGTGCAAGCCATAGCACACGTTTTTTAGCAGTTTCAATACCATTTTATCAGCCCAATAATGTTATATGTAAACTGGAAGTTTCATTTCGCCAACCGTTTCATTTATGCTGTCAACAAATATAGTCGACATAATATGATAATATGACCAATTGACAGTTCTTTTACGCCAATGATCGGTTCTTCATCTATAGTTAACTTCTTTTTGGTGGGTTGAAGATTTAGGAAACAATTGAGAACAAATAGTAATTTAGAAAAGAAACCATAGGTCAAAATGTGAATGTGGTATAGTTAAAATAGGTAGGCTATAGATTATTTATTTAAAAAAAAAGATTAAATAGTTTCCGGATTAAAAGCATGCTTTATCAATAAGTGCTATATGTTTTTAATGCAGGGTTCCCACAGTTTTTCTAAAATAATTTTCCCGTTTGTTTTCCCAGATAATTAAGATTATAAGATTAAGATAAATAAGTAAAACAATAACATTGGTGCTTCAATTACTTCTAATGTGAAAATATACTATAGATACATGTAATGTATGTAGTTTATAGACTATCATAGCTTCAGAAATGTGATAAAACTGGATTGTGTAATATAATTATATTATATTATAGATACACAAATAGGAATTATGTACTAAGAGATGCAACAAAAGCATCCAGTTTGGTCTGTTAGTAATTTTCAGGCATGTGATTTAGAAGGAATTAAAAAACCTATAAAGCCGCGTTTGACGTATAGACTAGAGCCTGCAAAATTTGTTGTACCTTAAAAAAATAATGAGTAAAATAAATCCCAATGCAAGGGGTGAGGACGGTAGTTTTTTTATTGTACATTTAAGAAAATTACGAGAATGGTCTTTCAGCCTCAAAAACCCGGAAGAATCTCATGCCTGCATTTTCTTCCTCAGCGTTGGTCTTTGCTGAGTTTCTGATTGCATTCGCAGTGAGAGACAAATTATATTTTTTCTTAGCCGTTCTCAAACAATACGAATCTGCCTGTGAGGTGAGTTCAGCAACAGAATGTTTTTACCCAGTGTTTTCCAGGATTTTTTAAGAAAGTTTTATTTTCTCAGTTTATGGCAACCCTGTTAATAATATGATAAGTGTGCAAGATATCATAATGCTCTCTATGGTATACCATAACATCCAAAAATATTACCATGAATTCGATGGTATATCATACCATGACTTACCAAAAAAAATCTGTGGGAGGGATATCCTACATGTCCAATAAAAGTTATCGATAATAAAGATTATATATTTATATACAACTAGTGATGAGATAAAAGAAGAGTTAAGCGCGCTACATCATCCATATGCCTTACACACATTTTGAACATTCAAAATTAAAGTTTTTTTTAAAAGCTATAAAAATATTCCGTAATTTTTTTTCTTCAAATAGTCGCGAATTGGCATAGAATGGTAATACAGTGTAAAACAATATTATGGCGAACTAAACCAACTTCTAAAAAAATGTTATAAGCTATTTATAATTTTAGCAGTTAAATTATTTCCCCTGAATCGTATGCAATCTCGACGTAGTATTCGAAAATAAATGAATACAATATTTATTACAACAATAACTGTACCATTAACAGTTAATTATAAATCTTCAAACGAATAATTGATAGAATATAGATAGATAGATACAATAATCAAGTCGAGGTCAATACATTTTCAAAACAGTTTCGGGGTATTGTTTCTCAAATGTACAGTATATAATTATTGATAATATTAATCAAAATATTTTTGATCATTAAGTCAAATGTTAGATTCCTACTCTTTATTAATAAGAGCACTAAGCTACTGCGATAACGTTCTGCAACAGTTTATCAAAAATTATCATCTGCATTCTTTAACCCTTCGTGCGTGGAGGAGTAAGAAATTAAGCTTTTGATTGAACGATGTAATGCATGACCCTGAATTTTTACGCAGTGGCTAAAATACTATCTAATTAAAAAAATAAAATTTCGAATATTTTAACATACAAGAAAAAATGGTGTTATTATTGAACTATTTTATACCCCTCCTGGGTTTTCTTACTTAAAGATATTACTAAAACTTGCAACATCAATACAAAAATAAGTTTATCATAAAATATTTACATTTAACTTGAATAATAAAATAAATTATTTTAAAATAACCAGCAATTTAAAATATTACTCAAATAGCATTTATACTACTTATAGTTTATTTATATAAATAGTATAATAAAAAATACCAAACTATTATAGATCTCGTGATCTGTAATCAGATGCAAAAAGAATCAAGTCAATTGGTTGCATTGATCAAAAGTTAGAGAATATATGGGTCAATATATAGCATAATTATGTGGTTATTTTCCCCATCTTTTTCCTAAACTGGAGTATATGACGTAATCAGGTCATAAAAATAATACCAATTAATCAATTTTTTTGAAAATAAAAATAGCTCTACAAGTCTTTAGAAGGTATCTGTATACCAAATTTCATCTTAATCGAATGATAGAAAGTTTGTTTTTCAGGGGGGGGGGGGGGGGGGGGGGGTAAA
>JAUZND010000275.1:0-14264 GCA_034780555.1 Coelogynopora nodosa | reverse complement strand
GAAGGGTAGTTATTCCAGTGATTTCCTTCTAAGTCCACTCTTAGTTGAGCAGAGTTCCATGTTCGGAAGTGCACGATTCTTGTGCAACGAGCGCTGTGGGTCATGTCAACTTCCACTCCCTCAAAGTCACCTCCTGTGAACGATGTATATTGGACGTATATTGGACGTATATTGGACAGTACTACCTGAATAATTTTTTCAATCAATGTAGCAAGTACTATTTTAAAACAATATATTACAACGTCCTCGATTATATTAGTTACATGTAAGATGAAGATAGCTAAATGATAGTGTTTTATCAAATAACTATATTAAATACAAATGATTTTTCACGAAAATTACATAAGATTTAATATTATATATATAACAAGAAAATAATAATGAATACTTTTTAAAATAGACTTATTTACTGGATATATTACTCTGTTATGTGAATGAGCTTTACATTTATTGTATGTATTACAATATTAACCATTACGTGTATCCTTCTGTTATTTTCAGGTATTATTCGTACTCCACCTATACACCTTCCTACTATTACTATTACACCTATAGAGGAACTTCCTACTCCTCTTATAGACCAACTTACTACTACCCTTATTCATCATATTCATCGTCCTATGTCTATCGATCATACCGAACGTATCCAAGTACCCACTACTATCGGTAAGTAAATAAAATTATAATATTCACTTAGTCTCAGATTTTGCTAAGTCTTCTGAATGCTATCTTTAAAATGCGAAATATTAATATTCTCCAAAAATTGTATTAAAACTATATTAACATTTTCTCAAATTTTGTAAACTGTTAAACCACAATAATACAAAAGTTTCACACATATTTTAATAAATGGTACATTCAAAATCGTTTTCATATAATTACATTTTGTATTATAGTACACCATGTTTTGACAGCGATAAGAGAGCGCTAATTGAAACAGTGGATCTCTAGCAGTCTACGTACAATAGTTATAAATAATAGTTAGTAACTACATTTTCTGTTTTGTTAAAGTAGGAAATATACAACACTTTTTGTAATAAAGTAAAATCATACGATGTTTTATTATTGAAGTAAATTTTAATTGAAAGCCCGACTGTTAGAAAGAAGGCGAGATTATTGTACGCGCAATTAAAATAAAATAATAACACATTCGAAATAAAAATTCCCATAAAATATTCCTAAATTTGAAATCAACATTGTTGCGCTTGCAAACCCGAGTATTGAAATTTGGCCATATCGACATATATTTCAATTTTGTGTATTTTCAAATGAAATTTTATTTTCTGTCTACGATTGGCCGGTCCATTAAGTCGCCTTAGTCTCTCTGTAGTATTTGTCCCGCCAAGTCCAGCCCGAGACTGGAAAAAGTCTGTCCATAAAATTTGGTCCAGGTTATCCCGCATGAGTTCCCAATTTCAATCGTACATTGGATAAATAACAACATGATCATTTCTAAAGTAATCGCAATATTATATTCATTGATTTTAACTACCAAATGGACACATTTTAAGGTCATATCGTCATGCGTCAAAATAAGCAACCTGTTAAAGTATTTAAAATGTTTTTTTAATTTGTTTTCTCTATTTTAGAGGTACCTTTGGATTTTCCAGCAAATATCGATATTACTACTCAAACTATGGAGCCCACGCCTTGAGTAGTATTGAGTTTGACATGTTTTCTCACACTGTGAACAGTAATTATTAACTTCTTGTACTTGTTTCAAACGTTTAGGTTAATTTTCCTCAAATATGCAATTATGACGATTATTCAAAAAAACGTTTTTAAATTTTAAATATGTTACTCTATAAATACTTATTAAAAAATAAAATTAAAATAATTTTTTATTTAAAAAATCTTACTATAAATGTAATTTATCCATCGATGTTCAGTATTTTACACATAACGTACATTGATAATGATCTGAATTACATATTTAAAAATTAGTTGACAATTCATAAACATTTCCAAATATTAAATAATTAAATAATTTGAAATTATCAAGTATGTTTGATGTGTAATAGAAATGCGTTGTGATTGTAAAAAACATATATTTATTTGAATATTAAGATAGAAATTGTAATGAATTGAAACATTAGGAGATAATTTTTCTGTTCATTCTTCTTCACATTCAACATTTGAACATCAGTAAGTTTATATAATTGTTAGACATTTAAAAGTATATACAGTTAAATAATGAATCAACTAAATATGTAATCAACCTAATACATAACATAAACTATGAATAACAGCGAGATAAAATAAAAAATGGAATGACCTATATATTTTTTAATAATTTAAAAAACGAGGTAGCGTAAATTGTGCAATTTCTTCCATCGAAACATGTCATTTTTATAAATCGTTTAATTACTAAAACAAAACGATTTTAACCTTTATTTAAGAATAGGTGCTACACAATAAATTGCCTCATATTACAGATGAATGCACAAATAATAAGATCATTCGAAATGGAACTCGCTTGTATTTCTTGTGCCCGTTGTCCTTCGAACCAACCGAGTACAAATCCTGCTGCGGACCAACCGATGAGGAATTCTGCTGTGAACCTGCTGATGGTGACGCGTAAGTTACATTATATTACATTATATCATTTTATAAAACTCAAACCAACAAAATATTAAAACATTTTATAAAATACTTAAATATATATAACAAAAAAAATATTTAAGCCATACCTTCAAAAAATTAATATAGCTATAATATAACTATACATTTTTACATCTGACAGAAATTTTTAGAATTTTAAACAGAAGTTTATAGATAGTAGTTAACCCTCACTACACGATTGTAAAGACTTCATATGTATTACAAATTTTAAAGTAGAAACAAATTCCAATTTTATCCATTGTAGCCGAACTAATTATTTAATTAGATTCCGACATTTTATTATTTAATTTTGAAAATTATTGGCATAATTTTTATTATTCATAATTTTTAAATTAAAACATATATTTGTGAAATGCATAGAGTACACCCGTTTCTTGCTACTTTAAAGTAGATATGCAGCTCTGTATTTTTCTATTCATTAATATTTTGAGAAAATATATTTATATGACCAATGTAGGCCTATCCTGCTTGAAATATAATGAACATTATAGCACAGATGAATAAAAATGTATTATGAAATAAACAGATGATAAGATGCGACTAGTATACTGTTTGTTGTGATCCATAAGTTCTATTTCTGTTGTTAATATTATAGTTAATAATCATCATATTATTTTCAGAGAAGGACAATCATTAACCGTAGGAGAAATAGTCGGCATTACACTTGGAGCTGTTAGTTTTGCGGTTGTCGTCGTTCTGTCCATTACGAGTATCGTAAAATGTTGCAAAAAATGTGCTAAAAAGAAAATTATCCAAGCGACCGTAATTACAACTGCACCAGCACCTGTTGGTAAGATTTTAATAATAAAACAATAACAAATAAATCCGTCAAAAATAGTGTAGCAATGGGATTTATTGTGAATGTAGAATAACGGGAGCACAATATAATCATCGCATGAATATAATAATGCATAAATGTCAATAAAATTGTTTGATTTCACTAAAATAAATTGATAGGAATTTTAATTTTATAAATTACTCGGTATGTATACTTGAAAGCTATATTTAACATTTGAATAACATTGTTTTTATTATATACATGCCCTTTCATTTCTCATCGAGTGATAACAATGATGTTTTGCCATTTAACATCCAAAACAGCTAATCAATAAGTGACAAACAAGTCGTCAAAATAGCTCATCAATAAATAACAAAAAAGTCATCATAATATCTCATCCACAACTGATAAGTAGAATTCATCAAATCAGCTCATCGAAATACATAAGAAATGGTTCAATGGTAACAATTTAAAAAAATCTCTACTTTTTAATATTTTTACTTACCGTCAAATAAATATATTTTAGCTAACTTACGTGTTTATGTCATTATTATAATTTGTTGTCAATTAATTACTTTTATAATATTTTATGTTATCATAATAATAGTAATTGCCATTAGCTAATTCTGATTAAAATGGTTAGCTGGGTTAATTGAAAAGTGGCACAGTAACGTGAAATGGTTAGCTGAGTTAATTGAAAGTGGCACAGTAACGTGAAATGGAACGAACTCCCAAAAACCGGTGTGTTGATTAAAAGTTGCTTCAGTGTCGCATTTGCATTATATGAAAGATCTTCATATTTACCATCAACTCTCATGCTATCATGGTATCATGGTATACTCTCATGGTATCTTCAACACTCAAACAACCATTTATCTCTTCTGTTATTTGTAGTAATCATGGATATATGTATAGGTAATACAACTAATAGATGTACCTTGTACCTCCTATATAGTTACAATGGAACCGCAGATATTAATAGATATTGATGCAATTGGATTTGTACCATACACACCATAAGTACTATAGTAGTTATCGGAACACTTTTTTGCCACTATGTTTCCATGACAACCATGTTGCTGCTATTCTAGTATTTGGTCTAGTCTTTATAGTCTACACATATCTATAACGTTAACCAAATGAGTCACCCACAGCACATCACTACGAGACCTGATTATAATTATTTATTTAAAGTTTCCGTTGTGCTTATATCAGACAGGGTTGAAGAGATTACTCCCAAAGCCAACAGATATCGGCTAAGTATTGTACTCTCAAAGTGTCATTTCTTTATAACAACAGAAAATGACACGTGGTTGAAAAAATTAAAATTAAAAATAAACTTTTAATCAAAAGTCAAATAATAATATAAACTAATGATTTCAATTCACTGATATCATACATTTATTTAATAATTATAGATTAAAAAAAATTATCGCTTATGATATAATTTGTTGGAAAATATTATGTTACAATATTATTAATATCTGTCAAATTTTTCTTGAACAAGAGATAAACAACTTAGGCATAAGCTTTGAAGAATAATTTAATTTACGTTTTAAATCTGAATAAAATTGTTTATAATATTTCACAACATACATAAATCTGAAAAGCAAATGCGGATTTGCAACTTCAGTATTTAACCTGTTATTAGTAGTCTATGAAATGGTTAAATGAACATTCTAGTATATACAATTAGATACTACATTATTGTTGAAAATTATAATGATTGATTTATATGCATTCAACAAT
The DNA here is from genome assembly GCA_034780555.1 of Coelogynopora nodosa. Lineage (NCBI taxonomy): Eukaryota > Metazoa > Platyhelminthes > Proseriata > Coelogynoporidae > Coelogynopora > Coelogynopora nodosa. Next base: position 9,115 of record JAUZND010000275.1, on the reverse strand, counting down.
ACATTATTGATCAAATTCATTACATCACACAATAATCAACTAATATGTATTTGAAATAATTTAATTTTTCAGAAGTTACTCAATCATCTTCCGTTGTGAACATCCAGGGCACTTCATGTGAACAACAAGGACACCCAATGCAAAATGGTAATAATGCTAGTTACACAAAACGTTGCTCTCGATTGTATCAAAGTACACTTGATTATATATATATACCTACAATATATATATATATAAATCATTCAAAAAGTAAATGAATTCAATTGACAAATAGTCAAATATTAAATATAATTTAAGTTTTTAATAGTTCCAATACTTGAATTTGGACATTTTTATAAGTTTAAATCATAACATATCTTAATAATTTTAAATCATAACATATCTTAATAATTTTAAATCATAACATATCTCTATAATTTATTATAATCATTTAATAGTTTTTAATGTTAAAATAAAACTTTCTTCAAATTGTCTAATTTATTAAAAGATCTGCAATGATTCTATTTAGAATTTTTTTGATTTATTGCAGTTAATTTTAGAGGAACTATTTATAATTTTTTGTATTGTTATTGCATATCTAATATAGTATGCTATAATTTACATAAACTATCCAATTACTCGAAATCAGTAATAGCATGTTTGTGAGATCCAACCCACATTTACAAATGGCATAATAAAGTTTGATATTTTAGTTTATGTATTAATTATATTCAGTTTGAAGTTTACATTTATAATAAACTGTAACGCTTGTTCGCACAATTGTAATATTAACTATATATATATATATATGTGTACTGAATATTTAAGGTCTTCTGTCGCACTTCTTGCAACCATAATCGTTGTTCCACTTCAGGAATGCCGAATCTGCCATCGACGTCCTACAGCTCTATTTACCCACAATATGTACAAGAGCCCGTCTACCCTGCCCAGGTTTCCTTGGACCCTCCGGCACCCACTGCGTTACAATAGCAAATTTATATTTTCTTATATACACTACTTCTGTTCATTCTCACCTATGCAGTAGGTTTACCATAATAAAGCGCAGCAGACTTTAAAATATTGTTCCACGACAAAAAGTTCAACATTTTAAAATTTCATAAAAATTATTTTAGTTTAGTTATCTAGATACAATGTACTAGAATTAAAATCGTTTGAAGAAGAGTATAATAATTCGGCAGGATGATATCCTTTTTATTTAGCTTGAGAGCGCATAATGTATTACATAACGAAATCTTAGTCTCAATTAACACCATGCGTTTTTTCCCTTTTTGTCTTTGAAGGTATTAAAATAAATTAATGTGGAAAATCATAAAATGTGTTTGTTTGAAATAAGCAGATCTCATCATCGACTTACAGTGTAATCTATCGAGTTCATACTGTAGTAATTTCTAAAAGAGTGTTCATATATTGTAAATGTAACTTTTGTTTTAATGTTACTGACTAACTAAGTAACAATACTTTATTTGAATTACATTATAACTTCTATAATATTATATACAGATTGTGTTTTCATACATTACATGGCAATAGTTTTGTATTGAACATGTATTCATCCTATTACTCGATGCGGAAGATGACACTTTTTGAACTAACACTTGTTTCATAACATCAACTATTGATTTAATGGTTTTCACGAAACAATATTTCTTATTCTTTAAATTATTATTCATTAATCACAATAAAGTGTTTTTTAAATAAAATCATATTTTGAAAACTTTATGAATTATAATGAATTCACTAACTATAAAACGGTGTTAGTTTAATAAAGACTCCTCTTTAGTTGGACAATTCTATTAAAACCACAAATGAACACTGTGTTCTATCCGAAAGAATAGAGAATACAATAATATGTATTAGATTATACTAAGTTGAAATGATATGAATGAAAGTGAGTCAATTAATATTAGACATGACAAAAACAGATAGAACATGGTACTAAGGAATATAGTATATAACATTGTATGAGAAGGAGTTACTGAAGTAAACAAAAATATGGAACATTGTAAAATATAAAAGGATAAAGATACGCAAATATGAGTTAGTCAATAATATAGTTGACAGAAACCAACAGAAATCAACATTAATATAAATAAGCGTTTTACCAATTCGTGTTTTTGACTCTTTAAACATTTGAATTCAAAGTTAAGAGTAGAACGGCCAAAATACCCACATTTTGTATTTACTCTAATGTATCCCTAAGTTCTCAACCAAATTAATTGAAACTCCCCAAGACGGGCTAAAATTTTGTTGTGAAGCTCCCTAGACTCCCTGGGCCTCCTGACAGCTCCATAATCGTCGCTGAGACCAAAGTTTAGAATTCTAATAAAAAAGACAGTAAATATTTCAGATGAATAAAAGGTTGATTCAAGGTTACCAATGGTAGATACAGGTTTTTCAATATGCTTAAAATCACTTGTGGGGCTACTGGAATGTCCAGAACGTCCAGGACGTCAGGGATTACTCCTTAGAGGACAAGTTTGAAATGGTGCAATACAATTTTTTATAAATTATATTTTCAACATCCAACAATAAAGCTACACACTGGATTATCAATTTCAAGACCGAGGAATCTTTTACAAATGGTCCTGCTGTCAGAATCCAGGTTATCCAGGACATCAGAGAACACTCCTTGTTGGACTATGTCATTAGTAGGCATTCAAAAATAAGCAATAAAATATATATGTCGTCTAGTAGCACTTATGATCATTGGGAGTGCTTTTGAAGTATGTTTAGCTTTTCAAAATGCTTCTGACGTCACCATACGGATCGTCGGGGATGTCAGGGATTACTCCTTGAAAGATAATTTCATTAGTATGTACTCAAAAGTTAGCAATCAAATATATAATGTATATTCCTGTAATGTTTGTTGGCATTAGGTATTCATTTGAAATCAGTCTAACCTTTCACAAATATTCTGTCGTCACTGTCAGTGACTGAAAGATATTATTATAATTTTAGGTACATACATTTATATTGTATATATTAAATTTAAATATCTATGAGTGTATCTATAGCATGTCTATAGACACCGAATTACTATAATACTTCTGTAGTTACCTCAAGTTGAAAATTATGTTGTTTAAGAGCTAACCTATTTTTTTCCATTTCTTTAAATGGTTTGAGTGAACACACTTTTGGCCGATTTGATAATATAATATAGTATGTGTACAGTTTTGAAAAGACTTTCTCCTGAAGGTCTAGAAGAACCTAGATGCTGCAACGTTACTATGAAAACTATGTAAACCATTTCAAAATGTAAGTATGTTGACAATTGATAATGGATGGTCTATACTTTATTAGGATCGTTCAACTCTTTCAGTCCATGAACAGTGACTTAAAGACTATCTCCTGAAGGTCCAGGACTGACCTAGATGCCACAACTACATAATAAAACGTGTATAATAAAATAGTAATTGTGGAAATCATATACGTTCAATATTGGTTGTTTAAAATGTTTTTGTAAAATGATCAAAACTATTATCATTTTGAAGCAGTCACACAACGAACATCTCCTGAAGGTCTGGGTGCTTTGGATATTGCAGCAACAGCATGCCAGACTGTGGTAGTGATACAATGTTATTACGAGATTAAAATATGTAAAAATATGATATTTCTAAAATTTTGCCATTTTTTGACGTCGGGAACTCCATCAGGACGGCCCTGTTGGACTATCAAGACGGTGATAAATAACGATGGGAACCCTCAGGTTGGAATGCTCTCATCATTTTGGGATACTAGGACGTAAAAATATGTTCTTGATTTTACAGTCATTTCTAAAAAGTGGGTATTTTTACCCCCTGGCCGTTCTTGGCCGACAATTATATATACAGTATATATAAATTGTCATTTTCAAATAATTAAAATAAATCGACTATAAATAGAAGTTCTAATTTTTAGAAAATTTCGGAGTAAATGTGTACATGTCCTATTTTTTAAAGGAAAAGAGAACTTGTGTGCTTGTTTTAATTAGAATGAATATTTATTGAAGACGCATTTTTAACAAGACATACAAAGTACTGAGAAATTGCATACAAACTGAATATACGGCTTTACCATCAGTGTGGTGTACATAAACCACTTATATAATGCATTACCGCTTTTACCATTTACCAACAAGACAATGCCACCAAGAAGGATGTAATTTAATATATATTCTGCTTGAGGGAATAAAAGAACAATACTGACCGTTTACAATACAAAGATAAAAGCATACCACAACACCAATTGACACAGAGATTAAAGAAATGATTAATTATACACTACAATATAGATATCAATCACAATATTTATTGAAGACGCATTTTTAACAAGACATACAAAGTACTGAATATATATACAGTTTTACCATTAGTGTGGTGTAATTAAACCAATCGATCTAATTCTCAGCTTTAGGTACCAACAAAATGAAATATATTAAGCTTACATCAACTAAAAGAATATTGTATATATGTTGCTGGCTGTTATGACTCAAATCAAATTGAATTGACGGCATATCACCACATATCAACATTATGAGACACAAATATCTATTTTCCAGCAAGAAGAAACTGATAGACATCGTCTACATGACAGAAATGAGAGTTTAATATGCATTGCAGAATGTGAAAATTGTTTAAAATAGATGAGTTGAATTTAAACTATAAAGCCAGGGACATCCTGTTTTCTTTCATCCTGCTTAATTCTCTGAACATCGGACCACAAAATAATGTGCTGACTTCGATAAATAAATTCTTAATGGTCAAATGGAGTTCATGGAACTTACGTCAGCTGATTACTAAAAGCTCCTGATGACCCATGGTTCCCCGGATCTGCACATTTTCAACTAAGAACCAAATAAATTATATTTAATATTTTCCATTTTACAAGATTAATAAATGTAGCTGTAATAGGTGTATACTGAGAAGACCACTCAACACTGATATAAATAGCCTCTACAACTCACTGCATGTAGTTTTTTGTAGTTTACTCCATGATCAATAAAACTTCACCATCTATGTAGATGTAAGTGGTATTGTTGGCTATCAAATAAGCTTGCTACCTGGCTTTCGCCTATCTATTTACAGTACCAATTTAGTTATATTATTGTAATTAATCACAATGTAAGAATGTAAAATATACAATTTAATTATTAGGATACATATAATTTTTATTAGGATACATATAATTTGTTAAGCAACAAATTACTTACGTCTTTCTCATATATCTAAAATTATTGTTGTCAAATAAAATGTCAACAAACTTTGTAGTTAAAATGCATACATTTTGAATTAACCTTTTAAAATTCTATGTCAGCATACCTCATTACTTAATTTGAAATACCGTGTAATATTAATAGAATTAAATATATATAGAAATATAGAAATATAGATATATAAATAGAATAAAATTAATAGAATTAACCTTTTAAAATTCTATGTCAGCATACCTCATTACTTAATTTGAAATACCGTGTAATATATTTAAATATTAGTGACTAACATTTTTTGCTGCAGAAAAATTTAGCAAAGTTATACTATTAGCTGTTTAATCTAAGTTGATTTAAAAATGTTTCCAAATTTACAAACGGAATATTTCGGTATGAACCGTGTTTATACTTAGTTTAGATGTTTTAGTTCGCTACATTAAACTTTTAATTAGATGATGTTATGAATTCGGCTTATGTTACTCTTCTGGTCAAGATGGCTTAAATAACTCAAGATGGTTTTGTATAAAAGTGTTGCTCATATAAAACTATAATCGTCAAATATAGAAACACACTAAACTATAAGAAAGGATTTCTTGGAACTTCAAAAGCAAAGATTTTAAAGGAGTTAATATCACTAAATAGGGTAAAACAGGTACATAGTGTTGTTTGAAATTTATTATTTGCTAGCAAAGATGTTTCATCATTAAGTATAAAAGTGATAAAATTAATTATTTAAACACCAAGTTTTGATTGTGGTCAATTTCGCAGTCACTTCTTTGTTTGTCGTTGTCGTTTTATTGAGTGAAGGAAGGTTAATACGACGATATCACTGACAATTCTGCTATACTTATAGACGAGCCAAACTTGCCACTGTCGGTAATGTTTTAGTTGTAAACTAATGAACGAAACGGTTGTGAATATTTAAGTAAATTTAGCAATTTTGAAGAAAATCATGAGAATCAAGAAATATACACTAGATGGAGATGGTCGTAATATATGATATTTCCTAATGTTTGCTAGGGTCGTTGCTAATTAGATATATATAACAGTGTATTTGTAGTGCACGAAATCCAAATTTGTTTGATTACCCAAAGTAGGCACCGGTCAAGAACTTTAGAAGCAGTAGGTGAGGAGAAATAGGTCTTAGCCCTAATAATAAATAATAATTATAATAATGAAGGTCGAAAAACTTAACTTTTAAAACTTTTATAATAAGGGTATAATAATAAAATATACACCAACACCCGAGTTTTAAAATCAACCAGATAATCAACTATTTATTATATTGATACTATATGTATACAACCTATGACTGAAGATTATTTTAGTAATAATGCAAAATTGTGTTACTCATATTGAATAACGTACAAAATAACAATAAAATATTTTTATCAAATCCATTAGATACAATTGGAGATGATATAATTTACAACAAATAGCATTCTACTGAATATAACCATTTTAATAGGTTTAATATTACTGTAATACATAATTCAATTCATTCAATAAATTAAATAAAATTAATTATTTATTAGCTTAGTAATTATAACAAAAAATATGAAACGATTAAACCCACATTGTAGAAACATCATTTAGAAGTCAAATATGAACCACACGTTTTGAAATGGGCTTTTACTTGTGTCTTTTTGCAATTGAGATGATATTTTGAACAAAATAGATGCTATTATACTGTTTGAACGTTATTTCCCTCTCTCCTATATTTACAAGCTATCTATAATGCACGTTTTCTATAAAGAGTGATACATATATATAGATATAAATGTAATGCTTGTTTATTTCATTGCTTTTACCTTCAAACTACTAGAAGTTTAACGTTTATAACATAAGTAGTTTAAAATATAATATATACGTTACTATTTTACTTTACTTTGATATGAAAAATTCTAATTAATATTATAAGTATAACAAGCTATTACATCCATCCAATAATAATTAAGATATTCTTCTTCATTTAATTCATTTTTAGTAACTTTATCTATCTCAGTTCCAAATAAATGGATCAACATACTAGTTGTGCATTATCCGATCCAAGAACTTGCGTCAAAGGTTGCCGGAGTGGTAGGAAATTATGCTCTTTCCTACTTTTGATATGTGTATTTTGGTAGTTCACATTGAATATGCTAGTTAGGTAAGGCTGTGACATTTGTATTGGAGTTTTATTTCTACCTGATGAAATTTGCAATAAACTTTTCCTAAAACATGTTTTATAAATGAAAGGAATTTTAAATTTGTATAGATGGCGATTAGAATAATATAATATAAATTAAAACAATTTAATTAAATTAGTTTTTTTATTAATTTCACATCTGTGTTCCTTCTTATTAAAGTTATTTAAAACATAAAACATATTTCACTGGAAACACTAGATTGCTTTTTTTGTCAAAGAATGCAAAATGAGACAATTTAGATATTTTGCTTGAAAACATTAAAAAGTAAAAAGTGTGCCAACTATCCAACTAGTTTGTGGGATGAAAACATTGTATATCCATAAATCAAAACTACACCTTATGACTTGAGTAAAATATTATAAATACACTAAATCTCAATTAGACAACTTTCTTTTATCATTTAAAAACACTTAATAATCTTCAAATACTAAAATATCTCTCCTTTTATATGAATTCTTATATAATGTTCAATGACTCCCTTTTCTTTCTTAAAGTGTTTTAATGCTTAAATATTACTGTATTGTATATTGCTATATGTTTTACATATTAATAGTTACCTTTTGAAATGCATGAAGCAGGTTCTTGGATCGGATTATGCATAATTACTAGTAGTATGTTAACCTATTTATTTGGCACTAATATATATAAAGTTGCTTTGTTATACCTATAATACTGGATAGATTACTTTACAAAAATATGAGTAGTCAAAACTGAAGATCAACAATTTTGATGAGAAATAGAACTTTGGTTTCAACTTATAATACCGCTGCTTATCTAATCATATTTTAGAGTTTTAAAAATGTTCAAAATGAAACTCTATACATTATATAATGTATATTAAATAAAAATATTATTCAATTTTTAGTTTACAGTTTTCAGTGTTATGGCCATTCCAGGTATTAAGTAATAAAGTAAAAAAATACACAGATCATGCCACACGTTTCGGTAGGCATCTCTTTGGACGTCTCTTGAGATGTCCAAAATTGTGATGGATGCTGCGTACGTGACGCACAGTTTGAAACAAGACACACAACCACATATCGACAGCGATGAGCAGGGAATTGACGCATTGAGGAAAGAGTGGCGTATTGACGATGTTGAAATGAATGGTCTACTTAATGTTTGTACTATCGTAATACATGACATTCTATCTCATTAATAATGTGCGCTTCAATTATTCAAAATAAGGGACTTTGTTTTATGAATACATAATTTGGTGAAAGTTTACTTATTTGACCAAACGGAATTAATAAAGACAATATAGAACGAAACAGACAATGTAAGAGACCATCTAAAATTTAAAAAAACTATTTTATTTATGAGAATAATAAATTATTTGCGCAAAACGATAAATTAAAATGTAACATTTATGATTCAAATTGTACGTTTTGTATAAAACCAAATAGTATGATAAAAGGACATTCTAAACATGAAAAATAAGGAAATGTGCTTAACATGTAAGAAAATATAGCATATATTGTAAATGAACAATGTTGTAGACCATCGAGATTATTAGAAAACACATACAGAGTGATTATATTGCATGATAATTTAGTGAAAATTCACTTACATGTCCAATCAGAAATAATTAATATAATTTAGAACAAAACAGACAATGTAAGAGACCACCTAAAATTTAAAATAACTATTTTATGTATGAGAAAAATAAATTATTTATGAAAATAATAAATTATTAATGAAAATAATAAATTATTAATGAAAATAATAAATTATTAATGAA
>JAUZND010000274.1:0-14264 GCA_034780555.1 Coelogynopora nodosa | reverse complement strand
GTTGCTCCTATGTTGATCCTAGGTTCCTATGTTGTTCCTATCTGTAACAATTTATTTCATTATTACTATTATGTATCCTTTATTTATGTTGTTCCTATGTTGCTCCTATGTTGTTCCTAAGTTACTATGTTGTTCCTATTTAAAAGCACCCCCTTTTACTGGAATTAAAGCCAATATATTATTATTATTAATGAAAAAATGTAATATAGAAAAGCCCCAGATTTCTAAAAGATTACAATTAGGAAATCAAAAAAACACCTAGAAGATGCAGAAAATCATTCCAATTGACTAAATAAACCCTCTGTGCAGTTCGCCAATTGACATGTAAAGTTAGATACACACGTCACTACTATAAAAGTCTAATTTAAACATGATCTATATAGATAGTTTATGGCAGTTTTCCTCGATTGATATCGGCGGGATTAGGTAGGTACACCTCCACGACGAGAAGAATGGGATCTAACCAAGCGTTAGTATAGATGACGAATGCGAATAGTTCAACGATAATGCTGCAGGGTGGTGCAGCCCTCTATTTATACTGATAGGCGCAATCGCGACGTTCGAACGGACCATTTAATCAAAAATTATTATTTATTTAATTTATTGAAAAGATTAAAATTCGTCTCAACGCAGTGTATGTAGTAACGTCGATTAAATAGGATTTAAAAATGCTAATAAAAAAAACCACATTAAATAAAGACCAATGAAAATGGGTCAACCAGTACATTTCGATAATATCAATTGACCTAAAAACTAAGACGTGACTGTTTAACAATTTAAATTGTCGTTAACTAAATTATTATTTTAAATTAAATGGAAACATTATTTTTATTATAAAACAATTGATAGAATGATGTGAGTTATTTTTGCGCTATTAAATTGATTTAATGGAAACTTATTTCGACAATTTAAGCTTTATTTTATTTATTAAATTATTTATTGTGATCATAGCAAATGTAATAGTTATTAAAATTAAATTAACACTTTCTAAATAAATTGAGGAACAAAATAAGCAAATATGTATGTCGTTGTAATATATCGTATTATAAAATCATAAGTATTTTTTTAATTAAACAGTTAAATAAACGATAAAAACGTTCAACGTTAGTCAAAATTTCGGCTATTTGCTAGTAACATACTATATTTAATAAAAGTTTGCATAATGTAATTGTATAAATACATAAAAAATATATTACATAAAAACATTATGTTTTTTATTGAAAAATAATGTTTTCATTGTTTGTTTTTTATTCAATCGTGCTGTTTAATGAAGTCTACAAAAGTATTCAGTAAAGAAAAAAAACAGATGAATTTAAGACGATTAAAAAGTTGTATGGATCTTTTGTTCCAACAAATAATAACAATAATGCCAGATTATTAATCTATACCGACTATAAAGTAATCAAATTGTTCTGAAAGAATGTGTATAAATTACCTTATCAATATAGTGAAATGTTAACAAATATACGGAAGAGGCAATAAATATTGGAGTAAAATTACATAAATAGTTTTTAATTTATTATTATAATTTTATTTTATACATATTATTATAATTTTATTATAAATAGCTTTTAATATTTTTAATTGTATTACTTTTAAAATGTCACTTCTGTGCATTAACTATCTAATGTTTGATTGACATTTCTCTCTACTTTTAATTAATAAATTTAACGAATCATTTAAATTTGATTAAAGTGTATTATTGTATTGTCTGGCTTCCTAGTTATTACTCATTGCAAAAAGGGTTTTCTTTAAACTAAAGATCTCTAAAAATATGTTTGTTTCTAGCACGTGCGATTTTTCTTTGTAATATTTTCACTTGTGTGTATTATTATATACGACAACCATTTTAGATTAATGTAACAACTTTAGGCCTTTAAATCTCGTTGAATTTTATTTCAGAAATGTAAAACTAACATATTATTTTTAGATTTAGATTATGTCAAGATTAATAGTATAAGATTTACGGATCAAAAGATTTTTTAAAAATGTGATATTATCATAACAAAACTTAGGGGGAAAAAAGGATTAATGATAAATTTTTCAAATTTATTACAGAAAACCAAAAACAAGATTAATTATTATATATTTGTATCATAATATGGCTATACCACAATAATACTACAGCAGAGAAAACAATTAATTATTAATAAAAAATAATATGATGTTATAAGAGTTGAATATTCATTTGTCTAATTTTGTCTAGGTATAAATATTAATAATAATAAATATGCTAATGGAAAATAACTATAGTAGACACCCTAAATTAAATGCATCTTGTTAATATTGAATATATTATTATAAAGAAAGAGTACTTTAGGAAATAACTAATTTGTCAGAATCTTTAGATAGAGATTTCACTAAATGAATGAAAGTATCGGCATTGAACCAACACTGTCTGCGGTTGAACTCAATTGGCTTCATATTTGATAAGTATGCCTTTTGAGAATCAGGAATCGATGAAGCAGAACAAAATAAGTAGAAAAAAAGAGTGTATGTGGGAAGGATGGTCAAAAAGAATCTGTGTTCTGTTTTGATACAATCATGCTACGACTGTTTGCTAATCATAAATTAAATTAAACGTTTATTTTAAAAATATTATAATATAAATAAAATATGTTATCTTGCTAATTCTTTACGAACCCTTTTTTACTTATTATTATTGCGTTCATATATTAGTTGAATATTAGTTGTTTTCTTCCTATTATAATTATGAGATAGAGGATGTTAATATGAATAACTGAAGAATTCATCAAACAGGGTTCCCACGTCATTACAGGGGTGGTTTCGGAGAGTTTTTGTGAGTAATTTTGATAAATGTTGAGAGCAAATTTCACTGAGTTATTAAATAAAAATTAAACTTTTCTTAAAATAAAGATGCATTATTCTATTAGTAAAGACACGTGTATATTAAGTGGATCAGGGTATACAACACCAGGACCATGGTATGACATAACATTAAATTTTAGAGTCGCGCAAAGCGTAAAAAGGTTTTTCTTCTGTCAAAAATAAAATCTAAAACACATTAACCACCCACTTGTCAATGTTGGCGAGTTTTCGTTAGATGTTTTAAAGTTTACTTTATTTCTACGAGTTTTCAATAATACTCGAAAGTATTTCTGGAAATTCCAGAGTCTTCGTGATAATTTTGATCAATGCATAGAAGTGCAGTTCGATGATCAATAACAAAATGACACATAGAGCATTAATAAATATACGACACAAGTATGGAAGTGCTCGCAAGATTAAAACATTCTATATAGGCCCAGAATAAACTAAACGTCTTGAGACTAATCCTTCTTCGCCAGAAAATAACAAATAAACGGAGGAAAAAATGTACAAAAAATTACATCATAACTATTACCTAACTGAAAGCAAACGTTAAATCAAGCATTTTAAATTCATGTGTAAATAATTATTCTATAGTATACTACAGATACTAGAAAACACAATACTAAAACCATCACCATTCCTAGATATTATTAATTTCCTAAACATTTTCAAATTGTTAAGCCGCTTACTAAAAATACCTCTTCGATTATTAATTTCCAAGTAAATATGGATATAAAAGGATCATAAATAATATAAAATAATATCAATCAAAACTTGTGAGTCAAGATGTCACCTCGAGAGTTGATTGACCACGTACTGAGCATCCCCATTTAAGTGCTGCTCAGCAGAGGTTGTCATTGAGCGCTCCTGTTCACAAACCTGCAGACGCTGGGACTTCTCAAAGGAGAAGAACTCCTTGACACAGATGATCTCCTTTGGTCGAAGGGAATCTATCTAATGGTGAGGGAGGGAGGGGATGGGGATTCTTGTCAAATGTTCCATTTCCATGTCAGCAGGGCGAGATTAATATTATATAAATATGCGCAATTATGTTTGATAGAATATGGTCTATATGTAACTCACGATTTTATACTCATATTATGTATATCTTATGCTACACATTATTAAAAAAAATCAGAGTTCATTTTCATTCCCTCTGACGAGCGTCGTCCACACATGTAAGTAGCCCCTGAAAATGTCTCATTTTGAAAAATCTTAAATCTACATTTTTTACAATTGTTTTTTCATTTGGTTTTATATTATTAATACAGATTATAATCTAAATTTGCTTCATTGATTGAATGATGTATTTATTAGAATCACATGATCTTAAAAATCGATACCATTGCCTGGTATTAGACAAAATCACGTGACACATTAAAATAGTACAACAAAAGGAGATGTGTGAAAAGAAACATAATATGTATTATATAATATATATAATATATATTATATTATATATTATATATATTATATAAAAAACACATTACATTAAATAATTAACAAAATAATAGTCCATCCATATAAGAAAGATCAGATATTTTGAAAATAGCTCTAAAATTATAATATAATGTTTTATGCTAGTTTCAGTAAGTTCGATTCATCAAAGATACAATATTTTTATTTAGTCTGGACTAGTTTCGCTGTGCCTATGAACTGGCCACTAAAGTACCATTTTTTAAATCCTTTAATCGTTTTAAAACATATATATGTAATAACTCACATTTGTATAGAAAAATGTTCGACCCTATACCGTCATCAAAAGACCTACAATCGATGCTTAATAATAGAGAGAAAAAAATTAATTACATATTATATAGTTAAAATCCGCATTTTTTTCCAAAAAAATTAAAATTCACAATTAAAAAATAATAATTTGATATTGGTCTTTCATGACATTCTCATCAAAAAATGTATTAGGAAATACATCGTTTAGTGGAAATGATGATTTGTATGGGGAGAGAGAAGTATACACCTCCACCCAAGGACTATCACGTATAGACTAGCACAAGGATTGTGAAGGGATATGAAAATATGTTTTTCGTATGTTGTCATCTTTATTAATTAAAATTTAAAAATATAAATATTTGCAAAATAAATTAAAATATAAATATTTGCAAAATAAATTAAAATAAAATAATTTATAACAATATATAAACAAATAAAACAAGTAGGATGTAGAATTATTATTCAGAAAATAATAATCAGAAAATAGTTACAGTAAAATTTACGGTCATAATATTTAAATAGATAAGAACTAAATAATTTGCGTTTAACTTCTTCTACATTTAAATATTGCGCACTGTTTATCATAAATTATTATTATATAACATTATAATATATATATTTATATGTATCATATTGATATATACAGATATTCAATTATAGAAAACAACATTATTAGAAGAAAAAATCAAAACCACGTGTAATTTTATTCTTATAATTTTTTAATTATTATATTACAATACCATAATTAGGTAGATTTCCACCTCCCTATAATTACATGTTAATTAAATACTATATACAGTATATTATATTAAAAAAATTCAAAGTGGAATTATATAGAAAACAAGTTATATGTATAAAATAGAATAATTTATACTACTTGTTAATGATAACTTTTTAAATATATATATTTTTATATTTGCCGAATATTATGGGAAAAATACTATATTATTAAACAATTCATTATATAATGATTCTAGTGCTGAAATAAATCAACCAAAACAAATTAACATACTAACCAATCTCAAAAAATTAATTTTTTACACATAAATTGATATATGTTAATTTATTAAACTCATAGACTATGATAGTTAGTCTATGACTGAATTACATAAGGACTATATTGGAAGCTGAAAGCAGAAATAGCATTCGCCATTTTATTCTCACCAAGAAAGTATATTTCAAATTCAAAACACACCTAAAACATATGTTTCACAATTTATAATGCTACGTGCCATAAAGAGTCAATTTTTATTTCATATTAATTTCACTTTCATATCGATTTCTAATTTTGAAAATATTTCAGATGTATTTTAAGTATGAAAATAATTTTATAAAAAAACACAGTAAAAGAGGGAAAACCATATTCTTGTTTTCGGACTACAATTTATAATGGGACATATAATCGGTTCAACAAAGCATGTTCGTGGTGTCTAAATATGTTTGACAAAGAAATTATGTAGTACGCTGTATTCGAGTATTTTAAGAGTGTATTAGAAAACAAATTTTGTAAGTGAAATCCGAAAATTCAATTAAACAAAGCAAATATAAAATACAAAAGTTTTGCTATAATCATGCAGATAATAATTAGAATATAATATTCAAGTAGTTTTATAGTTGACACCCCGAATGTCCTAGAACAGAATATCTACGAGCTGATAGGTCACCTCATCTTTGATGCGATCATCGTCGGCATGCTCGTGGGCCGATGACAACTTCTCCCTGATAGCGAGCAGCACCTTGAACAGGCTGTCGGGGGAGGGCGAGGTTGACCCACTCAGGGTCAACTGCTCTATAAACTGGCGGGACTCCTCTTCGAGGCACTCCACCGATCGATAACGGGTCTGGGTGTCGCGAACCAATCGGAGGGCGGCCTCCAGATCCTTCGCCGCTTTCCTGCGAGGCAAATGAGCAAGGAGCAGCAAGTGGTAGGAAATGGTACGCTTTAGAATTAGTGGTTTGTTCAGAAATTTAAAATATAAACAATGTCGTTCATGTCAACGAAGCATTATGTTATAGTTCAAAAAATGTAACAGTCAATTTAATTTTGAAGGCATAATATAATTGAATAATATAGATAGCGGTTCATTGGACAACATCAAATTGTTTTAAAACACAAGCTACTCTGAAGACCTAATACTTGAATGATTTTTACGTCATATACTTTGTGATTAAGTTCTTGTGTGGAAATGAATACTTCCAATATGTAAACATAAACACTCGATATGGTAGAGTCGGCAATCTGCACGATTTATATATTGCTCATCTCATTTTTAATTAAATAATTGTAATTTCATATTTTATTAATGCATGGAACATCCATCATTAATGACCGTTATATTGTATATGTGAAACCTGGTGATAGTTGGTTTAAATGTGATGACATTATAATTTCTAAATGTAAATAACATGCAAACGTCTTTAATTGTTACTAATTGCAGCTAAAATGTTTTTTTTTATAATTTAATTAATCAGATGCTAAACTGTGCGAATAGTGATGATGTTGTTATTTGTTTGGTTGATTATGCCAAGTATTGTTCTAACCATTTAGGTCTCACTTTCCTCAGATAACCAACCAGAAGTCTATTGTTGTTTAAGAGGTTTTCACTCCAGTTGTCTCTTTCCTTCTTTCTATCTTGGACATTCCATAATGTGGTCTTTTCTTTCTTCTTCTCCACAGTCTTCGCATATAGCATCTTCAGTGAAGCCGATTCTCCTCATGTTGTATTTTGAAGCTGGGCAATGACCTGCTATCATTTGTGCGCAAACAACTTGTTCTCTTCTGTTTTCTTCGCCCCTTGTCACTTTCTCACTTTATACTCTTTTTATTCTCTCATCCGGTGTTGGCTTGTATTTTATCTTTCTCTTTATCCTTCTTTTGATTGTATTTAAACCCAATGGTACTGTGTCCTGATCTAACTTTCTTGCGTTATTTGCCTCTTCATCAGCTCTCTTATTCCCAGCTGTTCCACAATGACTAGGTGGCCATTGAATGAAAATTTCGGTTTGATTTGCCCCTTCGATCAATAAACTTTTCAGGTCTTTAAGATCTTTATCTAGACTGGGTCTTCCGTTTTGAATAGCCCTAACCAGAGCGTGACTGTCGCTGAAAATGATGGCATCTTTCGGTTTCTTTTCATTAATTTTTTTGCCTTTTCCATCATTGCCTTGACCTCAGTTGATTAACCTCCAGGTGCTCTTCTAATTCTCTCCTATCCTCCAAAGTAAATTACAGCTGCACTGCCTCCATTTTACATTCCTTCTTCCGCTGACCCATCCGTATATATCTCCATTTAATTCCTTCCTCTTTCTCTCTTGGTGATTTCAGCAATCTTCTTTTTCTCTTCTTTGTCCATTCCTTTATTGATTTTAGTTGTAGTGTTTTCAAACATTTTAACAGCAGCACTGTTTAGGTTCAGCCATGGTTTGGTTCATATCAATTGAAGCTCCGGTCTTATCTGTCTTCCTATAATGTTATCACTGTCCATTTTTGCTTGTTCTCTTAACCCTTTATTTTTACTCAGTCTTCTATTTTCTCTTCTTTCGCATATTTCTCTTCTCGGGTTTTCCGTGGGTAGTCTTGAGGATTTTTTATAAGCAATAATTGACCTTCTTCTAGCTTCCACTTTAATCGGGTCTACTTTGGTTTCCAGGAATAATGCCTCATTAGGAGTAGATTTTACCATTCCTGTAAAAACTCTCAGTCCCTCTTTCTGTACCCTTTCTAGTTTTTCAAACCCAGTTTTTGTTAGCCAAAGTATCCATCCTGCTGCTGCATACCATGCTTCTGGCTCTACAACTGCTTTATAGATGGTTATCATAGACTTATAATTCCACCCCCAGTCCTTCCTTGTTAGCGCCCTCAGGACATTTATTCTTTTCTTCATTTTCTTTATAGTCTTATCCAGTTGTTGGTTGAAGTTTAATCTTTGGTCAATTATGATACCCAGAAGCTTAATTTCTTTGCTCATTTTGACTTCTTTTCCTCCTAGTGATAGTTTTGGATTCCAATCTTTTTTCTTCAGGTTGTTCGTATATAAAATATTTTCGTTTTACTTGGGGTTAAGATCGATTTTGTTTTCGTTTGACCATCTGTCTATCTTGTCCAAAGCCTTCTGCATTCTATTTTTCATCTCATTAAGGTTTGTTCCTGTTACATAGCACATCATTTGCAAATCCGCTATACTCACAACCCTCTTCTTTGAAGTTATTCCAGTCATTGACATAAATTAAGAATAGGATAGGTGAGCTTAACGCTCCTTGGGTTAAACCCTCTTTTATCTTTCTCCACTTGCTGTGTTCACCATTCATTTTGACTTGTGCTTTACGATCTTCAAGAAATTCCTTGTACCATTTAATGAAAGGTTTTGGTACCTTTTTCTCACTCATTCTCTCTATCTAATACTCTTGGCTTCCAAAATTTGTCATAGGCTTTACAGCAGTCTATAGCTACAGTAAGAGTTTTTTTATGTGGTTTTTTCTCAAATCCGTCTTGTATAGATTGGCTCAGTCTTATTATCTGATCTTCTGTAACCTTCCCTCTCTGAAAACCTGCCTGCCAGTTATTGATCTTCTTTTCTTTTTCAATCCAACACATCAATCTATTTACTATCATTTTCTCTAGTATTTTTACCATCATGGGAGTAAGACTAACTAGTCTAAATGATTCCCTCGCTTTTGGATCTTTACCATTTTTGAGAATTGGTACAATCTGGGCTTTCTTTCAAGCACTGGGAACCTTTTCCTTGGTCCAACTTTCATTGAAGATCCCCAAGATGGTGTTTTTAGCTTTGTCTCCTGCT
Organism: Coelogynopora nodosa; assembly: GCA_034780555.1. NCBI lineage: Eukaryota > Metazoa > Platyhelminthes > Proseriata > Coelogynoporidae > Coelogynopora > Coelogynopora nodosa. The sequence continues at coordinate 4,905 of JAUZND010000274.1, read as the reverse complement.
GTTATTATCATTGCTGGTTCAATCTTATCATGTCCTCCTTTCTTCTTATCATTTGATAAGTCGATTGCTGTTTCTAATTCTCCTCTAGTAAATTCTGATCCGTAATCTTTGTCCTCATTTAAGTTTTTCAATTGGCCTAAGATTAGCTTTTTCTGTTGTTTGTCTTCCTTTCCAATCCTGATAGAACTAACCTCTGCATATTGCTGGATGATGCTGTTTGCCTTCTGATTATCTGATTTTATTTCCACTCCATTAACTACTAACATCTCATTCGGGCTTCAGCTCTTTGCCTCTGAGCTCAAACATTTCACCGTTTTCCAGACCTTCTCTGTATCTCCATTTATGTCAATCTCTTTAATGTAATTTCTTCAAAACTCCCGTTTACTCTCCCTGAATTTGTTTTTGACTTTTTCATTAGCTTTTTTCCACTCATCCACCTTCACTTTCTTTGTGTCTAAAATTTTATTTCTCTTCTTCACGAGTTCGTCGATTTCATTATTCCAGTGTGGTTTGTTGAAGTTTGATACTTTCTTTTTAGGGATGTTCTCTTTTGCTGTGCTGACGACTATAGCTTCATTAAGATCTTTTATTCTTTTTTCTAATGACTTATTCTTGTCAAGTTTATCCAATTTTTCTTCTAAGTCTATCTTGTACTTTTCCCAATTTGCCTTCTTCCAAGCCCATGAGTAACACTTTTTCTTTTAAGCGTGTCTCTCTTGCACTTAATCTATCAAGATAGGTTTGTGGTCCGAGCTGAGTTCATTCACAGTGTTCCACGAAGCTTTCTCTTTGATGTTCTGGCTCACCACTGTAATGTCTGGAGAACTCTCATTCCTTGTTCTTCTGTCCACTCTAGGGCTTCTGCCATCGTTCATGATCACTTGATTCTCTCTCACACACCAATCGATGAGGAAGGTGGCTTCTGCATCCCCGCTGTCTCTATTGCTCCACCTCTCGTTATGTACTGTAGATTGAAATAACCTCCTATAATAGCATTTTCTTCTGATCTTAGCCAATCTATGATAGGGTCTTGTTTCCTTCTATCGTTAGGTCCTGTTTTTATTGGAGCTCTATATGTGTTCGTAATATTGACCTTCATGTTATTGTTTACATGGACTGAAATTCTTGATCATATATATTTATTAGTTGATTTGATTGAATAACTTCTATAAATACAGAAAGAAATGCATCGACTGCGCCTTCTCCTGTGTGTAATCTATGAATACAATGTTTTGGTTCATCTTCCTCAATAAGTGAGATTTAAACCATTGCATTTTTATAATCTCTTTTATAATATTCGGTTTTTGATATATTTAATAAATATAGTTAATAATCTTGAATTAAAGCTTTATTCAAACATATTTTATTATTTTCTAAAGAAGAATCATCTGGCAATAAAGTATATTTGAATTTATATCCTCCAATCTCATGCACCTTTTGATTTTGAAATATTTTTTTTTTCATCTCAAAAGGATCAAAATGTAAATCTTCATAAATTTCATCACTAAATTTTCTATTCTTAATAAACTAATCTTAATAGATTTTTGGCCCAGATTTTAAGAACCTTTTTCTGATTTACTCTTTTTTTATTTATAATTTATAAATAAAACATTTTTCGTCCCATGACATTTTTTCCCTTCCATTTTTATATGACATTTTTATTATTAAATTTTTTAAATTAATTTTTTATTTTAATTTTAATATCTAAAATTTAGATATATTTCTAAAGTTTTAGTATGGTCGTTTTTAGTGATTTATCCATTTTTTTCCGATAACTCTATTTATTTTAATTTTTTTAAGTAATTTATTTTAGTAGTAATGTACTATGTTGAGGAAAAAACAGTATTGCGTTTTTCCACGAGTTTGCGGAGCAAAAGTATAGAAAACATAAGTAAAAATGGAGCAGTAGGCGTAGTACGTATTCTGTTTTGTCCTCAACATTAATACTTAAGTGAAAAATAATAATTAATAAGACAAATGCATAAATCTTCGTGAAAATCAATAGTCAAATTCGTAATATATATAATATTATAAATATATCATTATATAAAATTTTTACTGTAAATATTTAATATAGTAAAATTTTACAAAATTAGTTTTTATTAACAAATAAAATTAAAAATTATATCATGTACTAAATTAAACAAATTCTGTATCCTTATTTGAACATTATTAAAATGAGAAAACAAACAAATGTAATAATTTAAGGAAAAAATAATACAATAATCGTAATCACAAATATGTGGCTTCAACATCCAAAGAGAAAACGTTACATACGGACAGTACTTGGATATACAAGAAGTCACCACATCAATTACATCCTCATTTAGCAAAGATAAGGAAACAATACAAAAAATATTTAGCCACCCATAAACAGACAATAACATCAACCACAACCTCCCGAAATTATAAACAAAGTACACACCAAAGAAAATCACAGGGGAAACTAAACATTGAGAAACAACTTACAGAAGAACAGATTAAATTTTAAATATCTGAAAGAACAGTATCACTTTCTTTTCTATAAGCTAGCCATGGGAATCTTTTAAACCAATGTCTATGAAAAGATATTTTTTGACTTTGGAATTAATCTCAATGACTTCGATGGATTAGGGCCGTGATTAAAATAGCTATTTTCTGAAGGCGAATGTAGGAGTAGTTGACAAAATGGTATTATTACTATCTATTGAAGGTGCAGAAATAGTTGTTGAAGAGACATGTGTACCATTTACTGAACATGCAGAATTAGAAGTAGTTGATAAATAGTTTTGTGTACCATCTTCTAAGTGTTCAGAAGTAGTTGAAGAAGAGTCATGTGTACAATTTTCTAAAGGTGCAGGAGTATTTTTAAAAAAAGGCAGGAAATAAAAAACTAATTTAAGTTTAATATTTCTTCGACTCAGCCAACAGTTCATTTCTCCGTATATTTTATATATATACATTCTCAAAAAGTTGATTTATTTTTTAAAACTTTGTAGACCTAGAACATCACATAAGTTGAATGAAATTTATACAAAAATAATATATTGAGGTTATATTTTTGTGTAAATTTTGTCATTTCTATACTTATATTTTTGTTTTAAAACATCACTTATAAAATGTTTACAACGTTTTACTAAATACTAAAGAATTTTTTAATTTTAGTAAAAATTGTAGTTTTTTTCAATAAAACTGGAGGTCCTACGTTATTAAGGGTTACCTTTTTGAAAACTAGAGATGATTTTACATATTTTAAAATTTAGCATGTTTTAGATTGAAAATTCCTTAAAATTGAGTATAAATTTAAATATAAAGTTATAATAAACTCAATTTTAAAGTGTCTGTAAGATAACTAGAAGTATAAATTATTTATCATGTAGATGGTAAATAATATATTAATATAATATGGTATTTACTTCATTACACATATTTAAAACATATACATTTCTTACTTGTTCCTCTGATAAATAATATTTTTTCTTCATTTCGGATACAGGCGGAAATAGAATATTTTACATACGTTTAAACAATTGACAAACAAATCAATCAATCCAAAGTAAAATATAATGACAGGCGGACAAAGAGACAGACACGGCGACGGTAAAAGAAAATTATTCGCATCGAATTATATCTTTTCAATAACATCCCATTAATTACATTTTACTTTTAATCTTTAATACGTACAGCCTATAGTATAGGGATATAAGTCGAAATAGTTATAACATACTTTTAGATGGAGTGCCAGGAAAACTTGGCGACTTCAGTTAGCATTTGATTGACAACTATAATACCTGCTTTCGAATTTATGATTTCTTAGTCTTCACTAACAATTTCTGTAAAAATTTAATTTATTTTCAATATAATATCTGCAGAAAATAAAGGGATATTCTCCGCAGGGGATTATTACATGGAACTGATTATCTGTAAATCCAGTTATTCATTCAAAATTTATTTTACGGTAAATATAAATAATTCTACTAATATATTGAACACTTTGATTTTGATCACTACTACAGCTCCCAGAGTATTTTCATTTAATCATTTGTTATTACTTAATGAATTTGCATTTTGAGTCTTTTAAACTGTTTGAATGAAATGTAATAAACTGTACAGAATACCATTTACGGGGAAAATAATTATCGATATCTAGCAATTTTCTTCGGAGATACATATTCAATTTGCCACGATTGTGTAGATATCAACAGGTCATTCATACTTGAATAGTCAGAATTTCAGTCAGTCTTGAATATGTTTCTTCAAAGAAAATCGCTACATGTAATCAATTATATAAATATTTATATCTGAAGAATAATCTTCTGCAGATAATGTTAATTTTTTCTGCAAATATTATATTGCTACTATACCATAGATATTATAAATTAGCTAGATAATCCTTATGTATTACATTCAATGAGAGCGTTATGAAGGAATTCAAGAATAATCAGTCAATCAAAACGCCTATGGGTGGTAAGAAATATTAACGTGTGATAAATCACATTGTAAATAAGCAGTAAAATGATAATTAAGCCAATGAAACAATTCAACAAACTCAATAATTTTTATTTACATTAAACCAGCAGAACACAAATAATACGAAAAAACATAAATTTCAGTCATTTTCAATTTGTTAACAGAGAATGCACGCATCTGCATAATTTAAAAGTAGTGTAACTATCGTTTATATATAGTTACAATTTACCAAGAAATAAACATGGGATAAATAGTTTTAATGTTATGGGAGTCAGTTACTATATTTTAACAGGTTATAAAATGTATTATACAGGGTGGCGCATAAGTAGTCGGCCCCAATGTAAAAAAAAAATTATTAAAAAATTTATTTAAAAAAAAATTATTATTGAAAAAATACATGAATATACATGAGTATACATAAATGCATGAATACAGACAAAAGTGAATATACTGAAT